>NC_051175.1:107666534-107766534 GCF_013339725.1 Rhipicephalus microplus | reverse complement strand
CGTGGACGCGACAAGTGCCAAACTTGTCCTGCTCACGACGTGGTAAAAAAAAGTGCATGGACATGAAAGACCAGGGTGACACCATTCGAAAATCGTGGACGGGTATACAGGCTATGTATGCCATTCTCTCGCAATACGAAATTGTCGAACCTCTGCAAGGAGCTGCGCGCTTTTACCGGCAGTTTTCCCGCACTCAACGAACGTCTTCCCCGTGAACTCTTTGTGATTCGATTCCTACTTGCGTATGCGCCCTTTCTTTCTTTCTTTCTTTCTTTCTTTCTTTCTTTCTTTCTTTCTTTCTTTCTTTCTTTCTTTCTTTCTTTCTTTCTTTCTTTCTTTCTTTCTTTCTTTCTTTCTTTATTGAAAGAGTGGAGAATTATTCGTCTTTCAAAACGTGGTACCTTAATGTGGCATCTTAGCAGCCGCTTGTGGCAAGCACCACATCCAACCAGCACCATGCACACGGGAACAACGGTAAAAAATAAATAAATAAATGAAATAAAACCCATCAAAAAAAACAAACGTCCATAGACTTAGTCATCTGGAGTACGCTGTTGTGCACCTCCTGGTGGCTTCTCACTATATATATATATATATATATATATATATATATATATATATATATATATATATATATATATATATATATATATATATATATTCTACACGAGCGCAGCTGCAATTCCGTACCTCGGCTCCATATAGTGCGAAATGACGATGACACGGAGAGAACTTGTCATGCAAATGAGACGACGCCGTCGCCCGTGCAGCCCCGCAGAGAAACCAGATCACTTCACGACGCCGCTGGGGGCACGTGCTACACCATCTATATTCTTCGCAGGCTTTCGCGCTTCAATCTTTACGTGTGTAGAAGCGTGTTGTGTGCTGTGTGTGTTTGTATAGTTGAAAGACGAACGTGTGGCGTACCACCTCCAGCACCAAGTGTGAGAGGATGGCGTATAAAAACGGGGCGCGCGGGAAGCTTTCATGACTCCGGCTTGCCTTACAAGGAGGGCGACCGGGCATAGCGAGAGCGGTGGACCATGTCAACTCGAACGCTCGAGGCGAGATATGTTCTCCTAGCAAGGTATACCCACACCTCGCGACTCCACACTGTAAACGCTACTCACAATCGGCCACCCTCATACACATGGTATGGACCAAGGAGGATTTAAAAAATTGCTGGAGTGGAAATGATTGCGCAGAAGTGAAGCCGTTCCTCGGGCAATATGGCGGCTGCGGCGGCCATCTTACTAGGGACATGATAAAGTATCGTCATTCAGCGATCAAAAATGAAGCGTTTCCGTCGCACGCCCAACGAGTTTAATGTAAGAACTTTTTGGGTCACATTGTGCTCCAAGTGCCTCTTACAGTTACTAGTTTTCCTTAGTGAGCCTCTAATTGGAGACAAAGTTGTTTGAAGATTCAGTCATCTATACTCGCTTCTGTGCGTTATTTCGTCGTGAACAACTATATTTTAATATAGAACTAACGTAGCATTTAATAACATATCAAAGCCACTTGATCTTTAAGTGGGCACTAGCAGAAAAAAGCATGTTTCCGTCATCTTGGCAGTGGCAAAAGGTTGCTTCAATTCTGCTGGCAAGGCATTACGGGAACTTCCACTCCAGCAATTTTTCTTCAATCTTCCTTGGTATGGACGTGCCCACAGTACGCTGACGCTTCTCACACAGAAGATACGTGGGAGTCCCTTCTGCATATCACTGACTCGGCACAGCAACGCCGGCTAATCGCACGCGCATTGGAGCCCGCGGAGTCCCAAGGGATCCCCGCTGACCTCCAACTAAGAAGCGTAACCGACCTCTCGGCCGTTCCCGCCTCTTTTGGGAGTAATAAAGTTTTGATCATCGTCGTCATCACCTTCGTGTGTAGTTGGAAGAGCGTAATGTTCGTACCACAGTGATGGAAGCTCCTCCATGGGTATCTTTCGCTTCAGGTGAATCGCGCTGGCGCTTTCTTTCTAGAAATGCTCAAAGAAGGAGGGGGGGGGGGGGGGTATATTCAGCAGATTTCACGTACATGGGAATCCACATTATGCGAAGCATGCGGAAGAAAGGGCACCGTGTTGCAATTTTTTTTTTATTGAGCGACACGTCATGAAATGACGCAAGATTAAGTACAAATGTAGCACGCACAGATATATGTTGAAGGGTTGCAATGTTTATAAAACCGGTTGTTTGCACTTGCGCAACGATGCCAACTGGAACATGCGTATTAGCAACACCAGAAGCTGATGTGAGGCGCTGATGCTCGTGAAGATGCTTGCCCTGGACACTGCTACATAAATCAACTTCAGCGCATGGCAACTAACCACAATTGACGTTAACCCGACGTGACGGATATATGAAAGGAGCACATGTGTAATGTTTATAAAATTGGGTACGCAGCAGTGTAACCACTATTGACATTTCACGAAGATTAACGCCTATTTAAAAAGTAGTTTTGAGAACTGCCGTATCTCTGTGGTAAAATACTTCGTTTCCACGCAGAATGCTTGGGTTCGATTCCAGCTGGGACCCTGACATATATTCTTTGCAGTCGTCGGGTCGACGCTACCGATGTTGGGTATTTCTTAACGCTCGTGCTTTAATATTGCCCATGTGTGCTCTCGTCGTTCCTAGGTAGATACTGTCTATCACCTGTGGCACATACCCGCATACCAGCGGCACATACCCGCCCATGGGTATGTGCCACTGTCTGGCGGGAAGTGTTTGACGACGTATAAGGTGACGAGATTGTGACTTTATTGAGGACTTGAGCAGTGCGTCTTATTTGTCAAACCGTATTACCCTTCTATGCTAATTTCGGTTCACGCCAGGTTAAGGGGGTGACCACGAGACCACCCAAACGTAAACGGCTAGATATATAGATAGATACGCTCAAAGTCGCCGAAGTTCGCTAAGAAATGCTTCGCATTTAAAAATTCGGATGTGCACAAAGATGCGTTGTAACCACCCGGTTCATGATCAATCCTCCAGCGTCGGCGTGCGCCATAACTTATAGACTCTACCACTACTACTAGATGGGTTGTGCGCCAATACAATCGAGACTGATACAATCGAGCCTGGGTGACTTTTTTATATATACATATATACAAGAGGTAAGTTCGGTGAGAGATAATTTCGAATCGGCTCGTCTGTGATCACCGTGCACGAATCGTAGCTTTCGTGTAAAGTTCGAGGAAAGAAACTTTCGTTCGCAGAAAGGAAGTGGCGCTCGCTTATGATTCGCTAGAGTCGATATTAGCTTTCGGCATTACTGGAAGAAATTGAAAAGAGTGAATTTTTGCTAATTATATGAAGTTTAGCTGTGCGGTGAGAGTCGATTCTCATTATCAATATTGTTAGTAACGCGAACAGCATAAGTTTTTTGTTTACTTTTTATTTACTTATTTTTTTTTGCAAGCATGTGTGCAGTTTGACCACAATACCATTCTGGTTGACCGAAAAGGTTTGTAGTCGTCAGTATACGGTCAAGAAATTTACGGCACGACATTTAAGCACTTGCTCAGTAGGCAGCTCGAAACGAGCAATTTAAGCTTTAAAAAACAAACAAAAGGAGACTTTAAAAACACACGATGGACTTAGTATAGCAGTGGAAACGTGATATATCTATCTATCGCGCTCCATCGGCGCTACCTCCTGCAGGGATGTTGATGCGAATGACGAAATTGTCGGAGTGTTTTTCTTCCTCAGGCTCGGATTTCTCTACGCGAGCGCGAAAGAGAAGCCGCGAGCTCACTTTCAGAGCGTAAAAGAACCACGTTTACCGTATACACGGCTCAATGAACACTGACACTCCCAGCGAAGCCCGTATACATACGCCGTCTGTATAGAAAAGGCGATGCGACACCACCGCGCAACGCCTGCTGACCTTGCCCGACCTGAAAATTATTTTTTTAGTGTGAATACACTCAATAAGCGACCCCAGACCATCCACCGCCGTCGGCGGCGTCCGCAGTCTTCTCTCTATCTTTAAAAGAAAGAGGATATCGGTGTCGCTCCTCCGCTCTCCCAACACCACCTAGAAAGGGTGTTGGTTCTCCTCGCTCGCTGCTGCAGCTGCGCGCGCACCCCTCTCTCGCGCGCGCCCGCCTTCTCTCTCAGTCTCCCGTCGAGAGCGGGTCGTGCGATGGATGTCCCGGAGGCAACGCTACCATGTGGATATAGGGCGCGTTACTGACACCGATATATATATATATATATATATATATATATATATATATATATATATATATATATATATATATATATATATATATATATATATATATATATATATATATATATATATATGGTTTTTTTCTTCTTGTGTGCTCTTTCGGAACACCAGCTCTTTTTGTAGAGCCTTCATGCTGCGTTTCAGATGTACTATATCTGCGTCAAATGAAACCCGATCAGCGGCAAGCATTCACAATCATGGTATAGCGCGCGCTGTCCACTTATCGCCCTAGACAGGTATACGCATATATGGGCAGAGCTTCGGCGATAAGTGGACAGCGCGCGCTATACCATGATTGTGAATGATTGACGCTGCTCGGGGTTTCGTTTGGCGCTGATATTACATACCAGGGCGCCCCAGGTGTCGGCGTAAGTATGTGGGTTGACTTTAAGTTCAAACCTCATCTTTCGGCTTCACCTGCGTCCATTTATTTTCCACTTCGTACGTCTGGAACTTTAATGTGCTGCATGTCTTAGCGAAGCAGCGTGGAATCGGTAAAACGTTATCACCCTTAGACATGCCATAACAGCGCTCTTCGACATCGATGCGATTCGGACGATTATTTGAAAATTGTATACGCCATTCCTTAATCAACAGTAAGACGAATGTGAAATTTTGATTGATTTGTGGGGTTTAACGTCCCAAAACCACCATATGATTATGAGAGACGCCGTAGTGAAGGGCTCCGGAAATTTCGACCACCTGGGGTTCTTTAGCGTGCACCCAAATCTGAGCACACGGGCCTACAGCATTTCCGCCTCTATCGGAAATGCAGCCGCCGCAGCTGGGATTCGATCCCGCGACCTGTGGGTCAGCAGCCGAGTACCTTAGCCACTAGACCACCACGGCGGGGTGAAGGTGAAATCTACTAACCTTATAATAAACTTAATAGGTTGGCACTCTTTTGCAGTCTATATTGTTCGCACCACCAATTGCATTGCACGCTACGAAGTGGCAGGCTAGTACGAATGTGTCAAGCCTTGAAACTCCTTCGAACACATACTCAAGGTACGTTCACGGGTGAATGCATTTTTAAGTTCATACGTTTCTCGTGAATGCCTCCTGAAAAAGCAGCCCCGCCGCGGTGGTCTAGTGGCTAAGGTACTCGGCTGCTGACCCCCAGGGCGCGGGTTCGAATCCCGGCTGCGGCGGCTGCATTTCCGATGGAGGCGGAAATGTTGTAGGCCCGTGTACTCAGATTTGGGTGCACGTTAAAGAACCCCAGGTGGTCTAAATTTCCGGAGCCCTCCACTACGGCGTCTCTCATAATCATATAGTGGTTTTGGGACGTTAAACCCCACATATCAATCAATCAATCCTGAAAAAGCTTCCTTGTCGTCTAAACCTGACGTTTTCATAAACACAAAATTAGCGCCCGCCTCAAGACAACATTTTGCAAACTTTTTTTTTTTGCCGTACTCGTTGACGTCAACTATGCTAAATTTTTCAGCTCACGAGACACATTAGGATTTTGTTAGTATTAAAAAAAGCTTTTGGTAAGCTATTCGTAACACGGGCGCTTCTGTAAAGGGAGCAATCCTGTAACGTCGATAAGAATCTGTTGGTGTAACTAAGTAGTTTCGTACGCATTGCAGATTCTAAAGTAGGTATATACATTCGAAGCTGTTCGCTAAATTGTCAGAGTTTAGTTAAGCTAGTGGCAAGTACGCACGTGTGGGTCAGTGCAGCGCTCTTTCTATTAGAAGAATTCAAGAAAGAAGGAAATAAAGAAAGAAAGAATTAAGGAAAGAAGGAAAGAAAGAAAGCCGTTCTGTACAGCTGCGGACGGCAAACTGATGGCGTTATATCGGCGGCCGTCGACGACAAAAGACGTTTTGAATCACAGAACTGAAATGCGGTGGTTGCGAAAGAAAGGAACATTTACAATTCTGCGAAAAAAAAAAGTATTCTGAGAGAAAGAAAGAGAACAACAACAAAAAGACAAAATACAGGTGACTCTTCACTGAGATTCAAGCCACGTTTCGCGGGATACGTGACTGGATAACACCTGTCGGGAGTGTATAAAGGGAAAAAAAAATTTTGTGCAACGAAGGGCACGTACTACGTATAGTCCATTGCGGACGTGCTGCGTCACGAACAGAAAATGGCACTGAAAGGTGTGCGAGAGATCGAAAACGCTTGGAAAGGACTAATCGATGAATGCCCTATATAGATGCGTGCTTCGGCGTCTGGGTGATGTGGTATATGTTAGATGAAGACGGGAGAAGAAGGTTGTGGGAAGTAAGGAGGTTAAGGTGGTGGGGGGGGGGGGGAGGGAGGGCAGAAGGTGTGTCAGATCTGGTGTCGCTGGGGCTATCACAGAGCGATAAAACTATACCACATGGGAGTCATCAGAACAATCACCTGGAGTTAATGGGTTAATGCAGTAACAAGAAATGAAGGGGGCGGGGGGGGGGAGTGTTGCATAGACCATAGCTCGTCGTAGAAGTGTCTTTCTTTCTTTCTTTCTTTCTTTCTTTCTTTTTTTCTTTCTTTCTTTCTTTCTTTCTTCAGTACCTTCGCAGTGTTGCATTATCCTATATGCGACGGTCACTTTTCTCAATTTTTTTTTCTTTGTTCATAGCAAGTGAAAAGTCCGGTGCAATGACGGCTGTCTATTTGGAACAACGAGTTATGGCTTGACAAAAAGACCGCTCCATCTGAAAGTATAGGTAAAATGAATAAAACAAATACGGGCAATCAAAACGAAAGCAAGCGTGATTAAACTCGTCTCATCTCATCATCAAAGTGACTCGGCTTTTTTCATTCTTTTTTTTAGGTGGGGCGGGATCCGAGGTTTCGGATTGCGCTTTCTTGTTTGTGCGTGTTTTGGCACAAGATACTTTATTTCAATGTTCTTTTTTTTTTACTTTGATTTCGAATTCCACGGGGACCCATCCGTGGTCGTACGTGTGATCTCTGCTTTACGAAGGCTTGCTGTGAAATCGCGCCTCAAGAAAATTGGTGTGAGTGTCACGTTTCGCTGATGTGTTACGATGATATCGTTCGTGATCGAAACGCTGTCAAATGCGGACGTTTTGAACAACCCTGCAGGCGTTCAGTTCTGAACAGAGAGCTCGCGCGAAGAAATTAAGAATAAAAGAGAAATATTAAAACACTTGCACTTCTAAATGCGAAGGGCGGCCTTCCTAGTTTCCGGGAACACTTTGAAAAAAAAAAAAAGTACCCTGTGTTCTGTATGTGTCTACGAAACAAACCGCGAAATACGAACACTGCGACTGCGAATTTCAGATGCCACCAATCGAAAGGACGTCTAACTTAATTCACTTCAGTTTACGTCGTAATTATTGCAGTACAGATAAATATACTAATTAACGTCCCCGATGCTTTCCTTTGATCAAATTATCTATTGTATTCATTTGAGTGTGTTACAAGGAAATGAGCTCCTTGGAAGAAAAATTTGCCTCGTTTCATTCCTTAATGATAAGAAGTAGGAGTACTAAACTTGTTTTGTTTTTTTTTGTTTTTTTTTGCTCGTGGTCGGTAAACTTTTCAAGCCGGCTGTACGTACTCCTATACGTTACGCATATAACGTTACACCAAACGCAGACTTTTCCCAGCGCAATACCACGCCCCCTTCGTGTGACGTCACAACCACAGGCGATCCGACGTTCGCTTATCGAAGAGACCCGTCGGGCGATCGTGCTTTATCTGCTCAGGTGGCGGCGCATCATTATAAAATATACCGGGTAGTATGAAACACCCACATTCAAGCATACACTCGCGACACAGGGAGATAAGTAAGGGTATAAAACGATAAAGGGAGTATAATATAACGCCCCGAATGCAAATTCGACGCGAAAAAAATGGAGCGAACCGACTCAAACGCGACCTCTTGACGCTGCCGCCGCTCAGGCTTCGACCGAAGGAAGTTCAGGAGACCTAGATCTTCGTCATGGAACGGCATCTTCTTCCAGAAAGCCTCAGCGCTGCTGTAAAGTTTTACAGCCCGCTCAGGTTTCAACGACGTTCCCGCACGCTCCAGCTGGGTGATGCACTTTGCGCGGAAACGAAGTCGGGGACGTTTACGTTTGGGGGGGAGTTCTGAACGGCCGTCGCGCACCTGCGATGTATGCGACCGGCGCAGACGCCTATACAGTGCAACAACGCCGAGATTGAGAAGACAGAATTGCACGTATAGGATTGAGACGCCGACGGGCGGCGGCGTATACGGGCCTTCGAAGTAACGTTTGCATAGACGGGGGTGTTTACGGTCGTAAAAACAACCGTACGCCGACGAGTCACGCGTGGAAGAGATTAGCGGTATACACTGCGGGTGGTTATACGGCAGTAAAAGAATGGAAGCGAATCGAAGTGTTCGCCTAAATATGTTTGCCTTGAGAAAGACGGTCATCCGATAGTCGGTACTAACTCTATAGTCGTGCACAAACGCAACTGGAACACCTTTCGGAAATAACGAAGGATATTGAGTGGCTCGGATGGCGAGTAGTTATGGAACGCGCGTGCCTGCGTTGGGGAAATTTCAGCGCGATATGTATTTTTATTGGCGCCGTTGGCCAGCTTTAGAACGCTTAATCCGGAGAGCTTAAATCAGGATAAGGGGCTAACCTGAATGAACAGCGTTTCCATCCGATAGGCCAATATGCGTAGAGTATGCCGGCAATGGGCGTGATAGGTGGGCTGATTCGTGAAATACGACTCGAGCGTTTCTTCTTTGTTTTGAAGTTCCCGCGGCAGCTGAGGTCAGTGACGTCACGTTCTGCCCCAAAAGCTCTGCGTAGAGCTGTACATATGTTTTGGTGAGTTCCTCAACGCCCCTCTGACTAAACATATCATCACGTACTATAAGGTACGCAAATATAAGGGGGCAGGTTCAGGGGAACATGGACACTTGCAGAGATGAAGGGTCCTTGGAACACAGCCTGTCGCTGGAGCCAATGCTTTTAAAGTAGAGGTATTGTTTTCTTCGAGACATCAGCTGACATTAAGCAACTTACTTCGCAATTGCTGCTTGAACAAGGCCACGATGCTCCTTGAAAGCGTGAAACACACAAAACGTGGTAGAGAGATCTAGACCAGATAAGTGCTCTCTATAGTTCGTCTTTCTACTGTGACTTGTGTGCTCTGCGCTTCCAAGTCCAATCATGGATCACTACAAACCTTGCCCAAGTGTCTGTTCTTCTAAAGGCAAGGCCACTTGTCGAAACGTTTGCGGCGTGCGCCACCCCGTATTCATAAAATGTTCGTCTTACCCCCCACCCAGACCTGTTTTCTTCGAGATTGACAAGAATGTTGAGGTCTATATAGGTTGGGACAAGACCTCGAACATCCCAGTCAATAGTCGACTGCACAACGTCTTTTTCCCTCTTTTTTTTTTCTCTCCATCCTTCTGTCTCCTTATTTTCGCTTGTCGTTGTCCCAGACATGAAGGCGAAAGTAACTATATACAGAACCCTCCGCTTACAATCTCATTAATACTACGCGCACTTCATTATTACCTCCACTCAATCGAAACATCATTCTGTTAGTTCTCAGTAATAATATTGTGCCTAACAAAGGAAACGAGCCCTTAACTTTACAGTTAACTTCATTCCTATAAGGTCACTCAAAGTGACCCTATACAGCTAGCTCTGCCAGGAAAGTGCCACTGCGCGCCTCGTACAACCGACGACATAGAGCAGAGTGACGACCAGCCCAGCGTGCTCGCAGCGTTACCGCCGATGACCACTGCCGAGACCATGCCGAATGACCTACAGGCCCGGCCACCGCACAGCGGGGCAGCGGTGAATGGGCGCGGTCCGGTGCTGGCCGTATACTTGCTGTGTGAGCCTCGGGACTCGGGTCGGTCGTTCGTCTTCCCGCGCGGCGCGTTCAGCATTTGGCATGATCACGCGGTGCTGGATTCGCCGCGCTGCTGGCCTACCTTTCCGACTCGTGCCTCCATATGCCCTGTTCCCAAAGTATAGAACGATCCTTTTGTCTGGACAGCGAGTAAAGGCTGGCACATAAGCCCCCCTCCCACGCAGGGGAACGCCGTTCTCATCAGCGGCTCGCTGTCGTGCAGTAAGTTATAGGGGTGCACTTCATCTTCAAAGACCTGCGAAGATTGCCCCGTTGGAGATACAGTCAGTAGTATGCAGCAGCGCCACCGGGTAAATCGGGGGACGGAGGGCTACGTCGTATTATCGAGCAACGGTTCGGCTCCAACTATAGATCTTTCACGGCTGTACCGCATCCTGCAGCTTTGCGGTGGTTAAGAGTCCACACGACCACGGCATACAAGAAGCATTACCCGGATTCGCTCTTGGTGGGCGAAGTTAGTTACAATCGAGGCCCCTCCCCGTCCCCTTGTCGTTGAATGTCTATATAGAGAATCGCATGGCTCTTTTAGGCAACGCACATTCGCTGTTACATAGTAAACCATAGTCATTGTGAGATACACCTAAAAATCGGTCATCAGGTGCACACATGGCATGGAATCACCATGCAGAACACATTAGTCACAAACTTTGTAAAGTTCTGGGTGTGTTGCGTCGACGCCAGAACATACTACCTGTGAAACAAAAATGATTAGTGTACAATGCTCTTTTTTCTTCACACTTACACTATTGTCATGTGGTCTGGTCTACAGGCTCTAAAGCATCTCTAAAGAACCTGGTCGTGTTACAAAAAAAGGCCTTGCGGTGCATTGAAGGTGTATCCTATAACGCACACACTGCTTCAATATTTGCAAAATATAGAATTTTAAGAATTACCTGTTATTACGAATACCAGCTTTTGTCAGCTTTTAAATCAGAAATACGCAGAGGAAGTATCTTTTTACGCACCTTGGCCTCCTTGCAACCAAACCCTGCCAGTCGCGCTACTCGGTGTACGGAGACTTGGCACGTACCTTGTCCTCGCACAAACTATGGATTTGAAACATTACGTTACCGCCTTCTAAGTGTGATGAACAAATGGAAACTAACAACTGATAATCTGCGTATATTGTCTAAAACTGAAATGTTAAATCGGATGTGCTGATTGTGTTGTAAATGAATGTTGGGTGATTTCTCTAATGGTTATTCAGTTTTTATTCTTTCATGCATTGCTTTGTTATGAATACTTTTCTGTGTATTTTAGAGTTGTGATTCTATTATTTACTGTCATGGGCCACATGCATATTTCTTTTTGTATTGTCGTTTTCCGCTGCCTGTAACTTTTGTAGCTTTTTGTAAATTTGTAGTTTAATTTTTTTTTCTGGGTGAAGGGGCCAGTCAAGCTGTGAAATGCAGCTTTTTTCCCTTCGTACCAAACCGCGTAAGCAGTGTATTTTCGTGTACTTGTCACGTGTTTAAATAAACTCAAACTCAAACTCAAAATTGTTACATTCTAAGTTATACTGTTACACGGTACTTCGGTTGTATGAATTGATGGATGGGTGAACTTTATTAGGTCCTTCGGGACGCGCTTTAGCACGCTGTGGGTTGCGCCCTCGTCGAAACAGAAGGATCAAGTTTCTCTGCTGCGTCGCTGGCCCGTTGGACTGCCCATTAATAGGAGGGTGCTATTACCAGCTCCGAACGTGTACCTTAATTACACAGTAAAGTGCAGCCATATACCTCCAAGGTCGGGATTTTCGCCACTGCGTCTCTGCCCTTAGAGGAGCTATAGTGGCGACACTGATTGTATAGCTACAGTCGAAGTCCGCAGGGGTCATCATGCGTCTAAACACAACAAAAAAAAGTTTCGGCAGTCTCCACGTCTGTCGTCACTAATTCTTCCTAGGGGCTGTGGCGAGAATAGTGTTGGAAATCGCGCGCTTTATTGAATGTATTCCGTTGCGTTTTTACTATGTAACGGAATTAGTAAACTGAACGTGCAGAAGCACTGACGCCACAAGCTATATTAACGTATACAGTGCGTACCCAGTTGGCCAAAGGTTCCACTTCCATGTGCAGTGCTGCCGTATTGCAGCACGCTTCATATGGACAACACAACAGGGCGATGCACACTACAACGTAGTCTGCAATCACTTCAACCATCCGAGCCAACTCTCCCAAATGCTTGCTCTTGACGAGTGCGATTTCTGGCGCACTGCACCTGCATGCCATTCGTAACATTACCACAGGTACATTCCCAGCCTCTTTTTTTTGTTGTTGTTGTTCTGCCGTGTGCACGGGACATTGCAACGTAGTGGTATAACGCTTGGCTTCTTGTCCTATTGTGTCAAGTGGCGCTGTCTATATATCGCGAACACGCGCGTACTGATAGCAACCGACTCACCCAAATGATTGCGGTCGTGAATGTGATATCCTGTATTGTAGCTCTAACGTACTTTGTGTGAAATAATGAATAAATTTTGCTTACGCGTTAAGAAAAAGGAAGGAACTGAAGGGGGGGAGGTAGAGAAGGACAATTCGCTCCAGTCCCAGCAGGAATTCGTCGCCGCTTCATATGGCAAGGCGTGCGCTTGATAGGCCTTCGATACCTCCCCAGCCCACCTCTGGACTCACTCATGAAGGAGATCCTCCTTGCTGTAGTAATTGATTGGTTCGGGCTACGGGAGGAGTTTTTGAAGGGCAGTATAGGGCAGATTTGATGGGGTGCTGCGACATGATGCGGGAGATATATGTCGTTTGGACAGTGCAGAAGCGACACTGGTGAAGGTATTTTCGGCAGTGTCAGAAAAGCGTAACAAAGCCGGAGGACGCCGGAGAACGTCCGCAACTTGAAAGAAACCCGCATCTCTTGACTCATACTTTAACCCCAGGTGGTCTAAATTTCCGGAGCCCTCCACTACGGCGTCTCTCATAATCATATGGTGGTTTCGGGACGTTAAACCTCACAAATCATCATCATCTTGACTCATACTTTAGATACCCTACATAGTGACGTAAATGTTGTGTTTCCCGCAAGATCTAATTTAGCGCATGCGGGTTCCACCTGAGTATGCCGTGATGAGGGAGGGACGCCGCCAGCACCCTATGTAAACGCAAATGGGTCTCCGCGAGCTACAATGCGAAGTCATTGGGGCCACCCTGTATGCCGCGAGTGGTGTACCGGTGGTGGACGTGCGATGATTTATTGGAAGCAATTAGCTCCGCACCATAGAGGCGGCAGGAAATGTACGATGCGAGTATGCTAAAGAGGTAGCCCTGGTATGGAGCGTATATAGTCTTAGAACTACCCCGCACGGTTTTTTTTTTTTAAGCGTCCAGAGGGTAGCTCATGACCTAGAGAATGCGGCGCATGTTCGAACGCCCTGCGGTGAAGTGGCGTGCCGCGGGCAATAAATATGCAGTCAACCTGCCCGCACGGGCGACGTTCTCCATCAGCGCTTGTTCGCTCAGCTGCTGCAACCCAAAAGTTTTGGGACACTGAAGAGATACTGGAGATGAGGGAGCAAGGAAGGAGGCCAAATCCTTGATGGATGATGGAAAGTAGTGAAAGGAAAGGATAACATTAGATAGATAGATAGATAGATAGATAGATAGATAGATAGATAGATAGATAGATAGATAGATAGATAGATAGATAGATAGATAGATAGATAGATAGATAGATAGATAGATAGATAGATAGATATCCTCATTTATCTATTTTGGTTAAAAAGTATGTACTGCCAAAAGTTTCATATATTTACCATGCAATATTTCACCGTCGATGCCGAACTTATCTCAAATTTTGATAGCAGTAAACTTTCCGCATGAAATAGAAACTTCGTCAACGTAACTGACAACGTGTCTTAATTGAAAAAAAAAAAGCGTCTCTCATAATCCTATGGTGGTTTTGGGACGTTGAACCCCACAAATCAATTGAGAAAAAAAAAACGACATGTACTGAAGTACGCGCGTAGGTAGAATTTTTTTCCTGGTGGTGGGAAGCAAGGCATCTTCTTGATTTTATTGGGGGGGGGGGGGGGGGGCAGGCAAATGCTATGGCGAGAAAATATTCGGGGGGGGGGGGGGGGGGGCATGGGCTCGGTCTGCGACTCTGGCTACGCCACTTTATGAAACTTCGATGTCATTGCGAAACTTCTTCATTGGAAAGCGAAAAGGTAGGGGAACTAGGTCAGTAAAACGGAGGTCGAAAGACACAACTACGGAAAATTAATAACCACGACTTACGAAACTAAAAGGGCGATCTATCGTTGACCGGGACTGCTTTGTTGAGTGGACACGTAGCACGGTATATACAGGGTCATCGACATGCGAGGTGGACAGCTCATCACTATTGAAGACCCGATAGAAGGTGATGTTTATTTATTTCTGAAATTTATTGTTGTGCTCATATACGTTTTAACTATACGTCATTTACCATAAGGTTCCCTCACTGAGTCAAATAAACGTCTTAGTGTGGCCGGTTCGAATACTAATCGCTTGTTCCCACTAAATACGGTAGACCCAGTACATGATTACCTTTGTATAGCGCGCCTCAATATTTACAACGACTCAAGTTTGTAGCGTTATTAGAGACAATGAGAGCAAAAAAAAAAAAAGACTTGACACACTGCTTGTTATCCGTAGTAAAGGATACGCGTCTCAGCACTCCTTGTTAGCGTTCTACGAAATTACGCGACGGCCGAAAAGAGAAAGCATCGCTTGAGCGAGCGTTGTTCTTCACGTCAAGCTGGGCGATAGAAAGAACACACGTTGCACGTACCCACCAACAGCGGCACGTCCAACGAGAAATGAGCGCGGTGGAAGCACCTGCAATTGGTCGCGTTATGCGGGTCGAGCGCGTGCGGCGAAGTACCGCAACGACTCGCGTACAACATACGCCTGCAAAGGGAACATGCCTACATGTACCCGATCAGCAGTGTACCGGGCACCCTAGCACACTTGCACCTGGAGTGTGAGAGCCACGCAATTCACGACATGCAACCGGAGAAGGACGGTTGCATGTGGACCGCCTAATCGGAACGTTTGGAGGACCAGCTGATCCTGTAGAACGTGGAAGACCAGCTACAACTCGTCGCCGCCAGGGCCAAGAGGGCAGTCGAAGCCAGAGCATTCCTGGACTAGGTAGCCCTCCCACATCTGGGCGATACCAGGCACCGCACGGAACACTGTTTCAAAATAAACGTTAATTCTCTCTATTCCCCAAACGTCGCACCCAGACATTGATCATCTCGAAAGTATAGCATGGCACTTTCCTCGTTTTATATGCGAACGCCTGGCTGGTTCGCTGATCTTGTCACAGTAACAACGCTGTAACATCCAAATCGGCCGTGGCAAGGAATCCATGGTATAGAGAACTGAGCGTTCCTTTTCGGTGTTTTCTACCACGTCCCGCGGGCCAGGGCATTCATCGAGGAGCTCGGAAGATGTCCCTCGAACGGTGGACCACTGGCAGCCTAGCACGGACTGCAACGACAAGCGTTGGGCAAACAAAGCTTATTCAGCTCAACCCAGCTCCATCTTGGGAATGCCGCTTACCTGGGAATGTATACGGTACACGTTGCTAAACCCACGGGAGCCCCGGGGATGTAGAGAATCACCTGGCGGCGGTCATTATTTTTCTGCGCGTTCCCCCTTCTTCCAGGTTCGCCGTCTTGCTGAAGTTTCCGGGAAACTTTGCATACGGAGCGGCGACCGCCTGACGAGGCACGACGTACACGGGACGGACAGTGAAGAATCTGCCCCGCACGGCAAACAAGGGGCCGAGGCGCACGAATTATCTCCAACCCGCTCTTCTACTTCAAGCTTGCCGAGGCCACTTATAACTCAACGAAGACGCTTGCGATCAGGGAGACGTCCGGGTCGTGAGGACTCGATTTCACGAACCGACTGACGAGGACGTCGTTTAAATTCAAGCGCGGGGGACAACCGTGTCCCGAGGAAGGGAAGAAGAAAAAAAAAAAAGAAGCCAGAATGGCGCGTGCTTTATTTGAAGAGCCGGGCCTGGGTAACAATGTATGACTCTTGTGCCTTCCCTGTCAGCCTGACATCCGTCAATGAGGAAAAAGAAAGCAACTGCGTCGTTTTTTTTTTCTTTTTCCCCCCTAACTTCTTCCTCGAAGATGCATGTTCATTTCTTTATATTGTTTCTTTGCCACAGCTGAGTCAAGTCGGCGAAGCGTCCACCGTTCGACAACGCGCTGCCCTCTTTTCGTCGGGCTTGTTTTCTGCTAGTCGAGTTCCTTCTTCGTGGAAGCCTTTTTCGTTATGTAGTTTTTTGTTGGTGTTGTTTTAAGTCAACGTCGGACTCGGCGAACCGTGATGGCGCTCACGAAGCGAACAACTCGCTCACGCAGCCGGGCACGTGGTGAGGCTTGTACTACGCGCGCTTTCGTGCAATCACGCGGCGATGTGAGAGACGTATACTTTTTTTTTTCGGTCCAACCGTCGAAACTTCAGGCACGACTGCGATGATAGGAGAGCGGCTCGTTACAACGTAAGCCTCGTATGTTGAGTGTGTGCACATTGTTTCGCGCTCGATATTCGACGTGAGGAGCGTAAATAACGATGGTGGTTCCACGGCCCCGCAATACCTTCTTTTAAATATTTTTTTTTGTGTTCTTTCACCTCCCGTGCCGGGAGAAGTTAAGTCTCAGCGCGCTCCACCGACCCGAAAACGACCAGTGTGCTCCACAGTCATGACTGATTTGAATGCGAGACGAGAACCCAAGGCGCCCTAGATGTGGAAGTTTAGCGGCCAGCTGCAATCATCCGCGGTCAACACATCCCGCTGCACGCTTACAGGACGCTCCACTAAATCCGATCCAAGTTTGGGACGTCCCATCTGCGGACAGATCCTGGAGTACTTGGGACAACTGGGTAAACAAAAAAGGAGAGTGAGCCACTTGCGACGCGAAAATATTTCAATTTCGTCCACATCTGCAGCGTGTGCTCCACAGAGTGTAATTGAATAACCATCAAAGGTACAATCGAGCGACGCCATTTAGTGGACATCTACAGGTTGGGAGCTGCCCATGCTCAAGTCATGAGACAATTCTTCGCATTGTTTTAGGTATGTATATTTTAACTTTAGACAAGGGCCATAACACTTGGCCTCTGGCCGCTTTAGTAAGCTTTAGAAGCTTTAGTAAGTAAATAAAAAAAATGACACCAAAAAATGTGATCGCAGCGGTGCCGTGTGTTCAAAGGTCGTTAATATTGAAAACAATCCACGTAGGGGCGAATTACTAACGTTTGTCATCGTGACCTGTTGCGTCACGCTTTGGGGCCATTTCTATACGGTCATACTGAATTCCGCATGAAAGCCTGCCCATATATATGTAACCATGACGCGGCGTATCGATACATTTTTCACGGGAGAGGATGAGGTTCCTTGGTGTCTCTTTTGTGCTTTTCTTATATCGTGCTTTTAGCTGCATGTCCCGCAGTGGAATTCACTGCCTCGAGGAAGCTTGTTTCTCTCTAGTTGTTTCTTCGTGGTTTCCGACCCGAGAAACGTGAGATCGCGTAGGTTACCTTTAAAAAACGTTTCCAGCGGGCCAATATCCCATCTCGAAACCCCCCCTTCGTAAAGTGGATGAACCTAGAGCGACGTCAGCGGCCGCTTCGACAGGGACAAATTACCGCCAGGATTAAGCGAAATCTCCGAGGACAAATAATAATTAAGAATCGAGGAGACGTCTCTCTAGGTGTCTTCTTGGTCCGCTCTGCAATAACGCATCCGATAGAACGAGAGAGGAAGAGTGCATGAAACGAGGCAGAAACGAATGGGGAGGGGTTACTACAACGGATTCATTTTTCACGCCCGTCGCTCCACGACCGTCCACCAGGAGGTCAGACAGGTCTTCGAGCTCCTTGGCGGCAGGCCTGCGCGTTCGGCGCGTGCTACGCAGACCCTCCAGGTGCGACAGGGAGAGGACACCCGAAAAGATGAAGGGTCCGGTGCGCTGGTCCAGGTTAACGGCAGGCTACGCGTTCGCGAGCGGAGGTAATTGCTCGATGGCGTGGCGACCCTCCAGTCGGCCCACGTCTCTTAGCCCGAGGGCAGGCCGACGAAGCGGCGGCCTCCGGGCGATGCAGGCGGCATCCTCGAAGTCGCCAGCTTCTGGCCTCGTTCAGTGCCGCCGCACTCTGGCCACGTGCCGCCGCCGTAGAAAGGGTGGAAGAGGGGGGGCTTGTAAAATATGAAAACCTGCCTCGAGCGAAGGAAGCGTGGCCAGTGGCGGCGGCGACGGACAAGAAGCCTTGTTGTGGCCGTCTCTTGCGGCTGGCGCCAACGAGAAGCGCGACAAGTGCGCGCGCATGCGCAGCAGAAGGGCCGAATGTGTTTGGCCGACGCGCCTCCTCGCACGGCCACCCTCACCTGCTTAGTTTTGCACTGCCACGTAACGTAACTACACGCAACGCGAGGCGTACTCTGGCCAGTTAACCAATCGCCGGAATCGGTGCCGTGGATTTGCGGTGGCTTAGCAACGTCTCTCTCGGAGACCTGTTCTCTCTGGTGTGCTAATAAGACAGAGGGGAAAAAAATGAGAGGGGCAACTAGTTTGCGTTTGCATGTGGTGGATGATCGTGGCGGGCCTTAATTTGGCAGGAAAAGGCGAAGATCAGTTCGAACAGTTGTTCACTAGGAAAGTGTGCCTCGAGTCAAATGCATTGGCAGTTTGAAGCAACAATAACACAGAAAAGAAGACACGAGACAACATGCAAGTGCTAACAGCAAATGATGGTTTATTTTCCGCAGTACGTGTACCTTCCCACCCAGATAGTTCGCACATCTTCTGTTTTCAGTTTTTTCTTTTTTGGTTTGTTAACGCAACAGAATCGTGAATTATGCAGAACCAACATGTCCAAGTCGCCACAACTGAAACCGCAGGGTGCTCGATTCATGAGAGTACGTTGTTGTATCGTAGATCGAGATGCGCTGGTCAGCCGGCTTATACCACCTATTCTACTCGACGAACGAAATGGTAGGTGCGTATGAACAGTATGGTTCAATGTTAAATGGAACACTGGGATGTGCGCCTTTGCTATAGGAACGGCCCCCTAGCTGAGATTATGTGTCCGTGGAACATCCGCATATCCGCCTTGGACACCTGCAGGATACCTGCTGGATTGTCAATTAGTATGCGTCTTGCAGTCCTGCGTATGTTTGCTGTACGCACATCGGCCATTTGCGGATGACCACTGAGACATCCAGAAGTGGTTATCCTGTGGACGTCCATCGGTGTTTATATGTCCGATGGGAAGTGCGTGTTACAACATTACCTCCACCACCCATACATTTTGTTCACTGCGCAACTTGTCGAAACAGAGTGATTGAGGAGATACAAGCCTCAATACATCTCCAGCAAGCCATGCAGTACAGAGCAGACCAGTTGTACACTGCACTATTCTGTCCAAAAGAGTCATGGCTGTCAACTTGCAGTATAGTTTTATCCAAATATATGCCACTACGCTTCTTCAAGGAATCAAACCCCGGACATGTCTAGCACGCAACTGTTCCCTTTAACAGTGTACCCGTCTGTACACACAGCTCCCGCCGCTCAGTGAGATCGAGAAAAGAAACGGCCCTCTTCGCACGGGGCCAGGTTCGTCGGGGTCATCGGCCAAAAAGACACATGAGGAATAAGTGTGACATGACGAAGTAATAGACAGGAAGAAAGAGAAACTGTCTGGTGCTTGTTGTACAAAAGTTAACGCCCGTTCCCCCGCGCTCCTTAAACATTAGCACGACCATGAGGCAATCGCTCGTTTGCAAACAACTATAGCCGAACGAGGCTCTCCCCGAGGAAGATTGACCTCGCTGGCTCCGAAGTCGGCCGGTCGCAATTAATTCGCCTCTCCTTAGTGGGAGCAGAGGCCCAGCCGAAAGGTTCGCTCGGCACCTGCGTAAGCCTGCATGCGACAGGTGTACGAAAGAAAACAGAAATAGGGTGCGGAGGCAAGCAATGCGAATCGCGGCGCGGGCCCGCACTGGAAGAGCAACGCATGCCGTCGCACCCGAGGCTTCCATTACAACGAGAAAAAACATTGGAATCTGCGTGGAAACAAAATAAGCAGGAACCCAGTCGCACAGGGGACACTGGCGGTATAGAAATTATAGATACGTGCAATGACTCCCGATTGGTTTGCCTCGCGTTCGCGCCGTGTGCATGCATACGCGACAGAGAGGATAGGTCAAGGCGGGGTACAGCTGAGCCCTGCATACGCGCCATCTTGTCTGATCTCCTACCTTAACTTGGATGGGAGATTATAGAAGCTGGAGGTTAGTTGCAAGCAGTGAAGTGAACGCCCTATAGTGAATGCTACTCAGTAACTGGAGGTGCACCACACGTTGAAGAGTATTGCCTTCGACTGGAGACTGAGTAGTAGAACTTCGAGGGGAGATTATAGAAGCCCTGCTACATATTAATTACAAGCAGTGAAGCGCACCTCCTAGTGAATGCTACTGAGTAACTTGTGAGGGCCAAGCTCTGTAGGGCCCTCTCATCGACTTGGCACTGAGTATTTAGCTTCGTAACAAGATGGGTCTCTTATTATGTCGTGCGAATGCCCATCCCTTACAGTGCAGTGGCCTTCGTTAGAGTTAAAGATGGCTGGCTTGTGCGTAACCAGGTTTGTCCTGTCGTTGACAGACCGTGCGAAGGAAAGAAACCTGTTGCGACTTTAATTTTGTTCAGAAGTATGTACGCGGGTGCAGTGATGTGGTTGTTCACAATCCTGTGTAGTAGAGAACGGACGGCGCTTTGCTTCGGGAGGACATATTAGACATCGTCAGTTACCCTCTATTAGTGGCATAGCCAGGGGGATGGCACCCCCGAAATTTTTTTCGCCATGGGACAGAGGGCGAAAAATGACCATTTCAAGGGGTACCCTCCCCTATCAAAGAGATGCTTCCCTCCCCCCCCTCCAAAAAAAAAAATCCTGGCTACGCGCCGGCCCTATACCGATGTCACATGGGCACTTTTGATGGCGATCATAGCTAATCCGGATTGTGCTCGAACGGGTTTAGGTGCTGTCATATTAATCACGATCAGGCCCGATCGCGATTAGTACATCGAGATGAGGCTTTCAGATCGCGATTTGACTGACGTCAGCGTCAAACTCTGTCTTGATTAGTCTAGATCATGTAGCAGAGGCCATCTTTGATTGCGGTCAAGAAATCTGGTCCTCATTGGCCCTAATCGTGATCAAAAGTGCCCGCGGGACATACGTTTCACAAAAACACACAACTTGAAATTGCCGCTTAGTATTATCAGCAATAGGAAGATGGCGAATGTGGAAGATTCACCCCCCCCCCCCACACACACACATAATTTCTAACTACGCCTCTGATGATGATGTCAAAGTTCCCACGCGAGGCTCCATGGTGAACTAAGCCTTGCCTTGAACGTCAGCACCTGCACCAAGCTCATTCCTGGCGTGATATCAATGTCGTGGGCCGATGCTTTTGCCCTTAAGTCCTTTCAAGTTCCAAACCCGCCCGCGAGGCGATTCGCGCTTTTTTCTTTCCAGACAAGTGAGACGAAAGACTTCAGAATTTCCTAAGCACCGGAAACTCAACGTCAGAGGCCAGCATTCGAACACGCAGCCTTTCTCGGTTACTAGGCTTTGCAACAGAGACTAATACGCAAAAATGACTTAAGTTACTCGACAAAAAAAAAAAATCACAGCGTATCCACGTAGTGAATGATGATGAGTAGGTTGAAGCGTCCGTCAGCCCGTCCGTGCTTCCGTCCGTACGTTCGTTCTTCCTTCCGTCCGTCCGCGTGACCATCCGTGCGTCTATGCATGCGTCCGTCCGTCTGTCCGTGAGTCCGTCCATCCATCTGTCTGCCTGTCTGTTCGTGCGTCCATCCGTCCGTACGTGCGCGCGTCTATCCATCCGTCCGTTCGTCTGTTAGTCTGTCTGTCTGTCCGTCCGTCCATCTAGTGAACACTCCAAGTACCGCCATCTTCCATCTCGCCTCCCCTGCCGCACATACCCGCTACGTAGCCACCAATGGCACATACCCGCTCTAGAGCGGGTATGTGCTACATACATACATACACATTGGTGGCTACATACATACATACATACATACATACATACATACATACATACATACATACATACATACATACATACATACATACATACATACATACAAGGGATGGACAGACCCACGCCTTAAGGAGCGTCGCCCCTAAAAATGATCTCTCCTCGCCTTACAAACCTACGTTCGTGGCCCCGCGTCTTCCATTCTCCGACTGTCTGTCCGAGAGTAATCGCTTTCTCTTTTCGCCATTGTGGGGGTACCTCGCGGCGCTTAGCGCTCGAGCGCTGATGGCCTTTCGTGGCGATGAGAGTGCGATAGACGAGGGGTGGCGCAGCGGGTGGGAAGAACGACGTGCGTGCGTGTGTGACGCCATAAATGGCGCTAAGGTTTTTCTCTCACTCTCTCGCCTCGCACGAGAAGGAGCGAGAAAGTGACAGAAAGGGCGGCCGTAACGATTCCCGCCATGGCGGAACTAGCGCAAATCGGAGCGCGCCTCTGTGAATGCCCGATATTTCCAACTTATCGCCGTAACCGGAAGCGCGCGCAGGCGAGAGACGCAACGGGGCTGCCTCGGCCTAAGTGTGGCAGCGAGCAGCGCCAAGCAACGTTGGCGTTAAAGAGAAGGCGGGGGGAAATCGCGACCGGCGCAAGACGACTGCGAGGATCGAGATCCGCATCTGCGGAGATGCGGCGCGCTATCCTCTGCTCTGCAGCGTTCGCCGCCTCGCTTTCGAAGAGTGGAAACGTGCACTCTAGCGGAACAAAGCTGAATCGGAAGAGCGAGGAAGTGGAATCGGAAGTGTACTTCCGGAAGTGTCGAGACAAATGGACATTGCGTGGAAACGCGTGGCCGGGCAGACTAACGGAGGCAAGCATGCGCACACGGGGGTCGTTCCTGGAGTTGAAGGCCCTGCACTGGAATTTCATAACGTGCTTCACTTAACCTCGTACCGGTGTCGCACGGTCACTTTCGATAAGGATGCAACTGGATATGGATCGATTTCATTGTCCGTGACTGCCACCTTGACGTAGTGCACCGTTACGTGTGACTCTGGTATTACTCTCAAAGCCATTATGTTGAAAGAAGAGTCAATGGAAAGTATGATGTGTATGGGTGCCCGTGGCTCATGCCTATGCCTGCTGTTTCCCTTTGAAGTCGCGAAACATTTGATTAATCGGTGCAAAGGCGAGACAGTTGCGGTACCAGCTACGTCGTCTTTCCTTCTGCAGCAATTATACTCTCCCTCGTGTAGTAGGGCACAATATCATCGAATTTTACGGGTATATGTAATACGTCTCATATATTTCCTTTGTTGCTGAAAGATAGCAGTTGCAACTGTCGTCCATAAGATATTCAATGCAGCATGCTCGTTCATGCTGCGCAAGTCCAACAGACTGCAGCTGCAGCGAAAACGCAAGGCAGCAAAGTTAAGCCATACGCTGACAAGCTTTGCCACAGGCACGTCGGCATGCCTCGCTCACTGAGGCTGCCTATAATTAGGCGCAATCCCTGCAATATCAATTACCCCCGCGAACCAAGCGATGGCTTCGGGCAGGCGCGTAATTAAAGCGCCATACTCCTTATATATAGAAGAAGCAGCTACCTGTACAGTCTTCATCCCTTTCCATCGTTCTGTAACACACGCACAAGCGGACCATTGGACCACAGGAAAGCACACAGACGCCGAAGTCATTAGCCAGGAACGCGAGCGGAGCTAGAGAAACTGACCCAGCAGAAGCGAACAACCACCGATCGGGCTAATGTCTTTCGCTGGCAAGTGCAGCAAGAATAACGAAGATGCGGTATACGCACGCGCGGCTCTGTTGAATCGCTCGCGTATACGTTCGGTCGCTCGACGTCCCTTCCTAAATAGGGTCGACCGCAGGTGGCCGAAGCGGGAACGGCAGCGGCCGGGCAATCTACAACATCGGCACCGAACAGCCCGTCTGCCGGGGCCGCCATCGAGAATCGGCGCGTTGCGGGGCGGCGAAAGGAGATGGGAGAGAGAGAGGAGTGCCAGCGCGAAGCCAAGACGAGCCGCCGCGGAAGGTTCGAAAGTGGCGCGAAGGCGGGCTACGAGAGGCAATCGCGGAAAGCGAGATTGCAAACCCTATACGTTAGGAGCACGCGCACCGCACGCGGCAGCGGCACACGCGCGCATATAAAAGATGGCAGGCCTGGCGAAAAGTGATTGAGGAAGTTTTAGCTGCCGACTCGTTTTGTGGTATAGAGAGAGAGAGGGGGGGGGTTGAAGTTGCGCCGCCGCAGTGGTACGTGGTACTGCGGTACCAGGCGCCCTATACGTGTGCGCGTCTGCTGTACATGAGAGCCGTTTTGGGTATCTCGCGCCATTGCAGGGTCGACGGCACGGGACGGTTCCTCCGATTCGATGCCCGGCACGTGTCGAGTTGGGAACTCGATATTATATTGCGAGCACGCGTTGGTTCTGTCAAGTTTTTCCCACCAGACAGCGGGCTCTGCGGTCGCAGTGTAGGGAGCCATAAATGAAGTCTAGCGCACTTGCACGTCGCTCTTGATCCAAGGAGGTTTGCGTCAATCGGCTTTACAGGAAAGGCACGCGCACTCTCTGCTGTTGTTTTTCTCCGAGTTGCAAATGGCGCCTTTCCGAGGGAAGCTATAGGAAGTTTCTGTCATTGCGGTGGTTTTCAATCAAGGCGTAAACATTTTCGGACTAGCTTTCGAGAACAGTACTTAGTCTGTACGCCCGTACATTTAGTACTCAGCCCTAACTTAACGGCGTAAAATATGTAGCAAAAGAAGCAACCACTTTGGTGATGTAGCGCTTTATATTTAAGAAAAGCGCTATGATTGTAAGTGAAACGCGGGCTGCGAATGCCAAGCGCATAGTCCAGCTGCGAACAACAATCGAGTGAAGCAGTCATCGTTACGCGGATAACCTCATATGCCACAAAGATCACTCTGGTCAGGTCAAACATGTATCCGGCATACACTCGGCACTGCGGATAGGAATATTATAGTTACAAGGTTAAGCAGTCGGATACTCCCGTGTGTGCCACAGCTCACACTCTGAAAGCCTTTTAAAACAAGTTATGTGTGATTGCACCCGTTGTGACGCTTAGCGAAAGATTGCGTGGGCTGCACTACGTTTGCAACGAGGCTTCAGCATTGAGCCATGACGCTTTCTTGCCCCCTTGGGAAAGCAGCGCCTGTGCGATGCTAAATACTAAAGCTCTGCTAGTTCGAAAGTCTTAAATATATCCTCAAACGTGGAAACTCACCAAAAGCACGAGCGGCGTTACCACGAGTGATGCAATCAAAACATCGCGCGATGACGTCACCATATGACGTCGTCGTTATTTCAGTACGTCACGTCGTCATGACGTTACGTAACCCGACGTAACAGCTTGACACAAGTGCATACCATCGTTTGATAAAAGGTGGGCATATAAATGAGGCAGTACGAAAACCGCGTTGGGTGCAGAAATATTTTGGAAATGAGTGGGAGAAAATCAACGAATGGCTTGCACTGCACGTCAAACAGCCACGTCGTATAGCACCAGCATGGTGGGATTCCAACTTTGTGATGTCACGTTAGTGTTATCAGTACATTGAGTGCTATAGTTTTTTTGTTTATTCATACACAGAGTCCCATGCGACGTCGATATCACACTCAAGCTGGTTAATCGCCCCAGTGATTTTACTGCCCTGACATCATCTAAGCCAGAACTAGTAACATTGATCTAAGCCGCCATGTTGGAGCTTGTTGTGCGTCGGTGACGTCACGCGGATGCTATCAATACAACGAGTGAGAAGGAAAAAGGATATGACTTTGATGATTGATGTGTGGGGTTTTACGTCCCAAAACCACCATATGATTATGAGAGACGCCGTAGTGGAGGGCTCCGGAAATTTTGACCACCTGGGGTTCTTTAACGTGCACCCAAGTCTGAGCACACGGGCCTACAACATTTCCGCCTCCATCGGAAATGCAGCCGCCGCAGCCGGGATTCGAACCCGCGACCTGCGGGTCAGCAGCCAAGTACCTTAGCCACTAGACCACCGCGGCGGGAGGATATGACTTTCGTCTCTGACTCTCCTTAGGCGAACGCATGAAGAATCCTGTGAGGTTTCTGAGGACTACACACCCTAACGAAACTATACGATTAACCATAGTAGAAAACAACGTGATACAACAAAAATGACAAAAAAACCTAACAGGACTAGCGCTGACCACACCAGCAGCTGCGTTTATTTCTACTATGAATCCGTACCACGGTGACCGCGATATGTACTGACAAACTCAAGTTGTTCATTTATGAATAACTGTTCCGAGTGTGTGCATGTGCGTGCCCGCACGTGATGTTTCGTACGTATATGCGCTCACGGCACACCATAGTCAACACAGGACACGAGCCAGGCGACGAAAGAGGCTCGCATCTCCGCGGTATTCGTTCAAAATTATCTCCATCTTGCTCGGAGTGCTGTCGCGCCCTCGGGGCATTAATTTAATAGCGCGAGAGAGCGAGACGCGAATCGATAGAGAGACCAGAAGGTTTTGGAACGAGTGGCACGAACGATCAAGGAAGCTCATCAAGCTGTCAGCAAGCGGAGGAGAGAGCGGCACGGGCACTTTTCAAGAAGAGGAGCAAGCTGCCGGCGTCCTTTCGTCGCGCACCTAGGCCTCGTCGAGTAATCTGTTGTGGTTCGTCGGGTAAAGTTGAGCTGCGACGCGTCGACCTACTTGGTTACGGCGTCGATGTGATAGCGAGCGAGAGAGACCACCCCCGTCGCCTGGTGGGACGCCATTAGAACGCCGTGATAAGGAATTGATCGGCTTCACCGTTGCTCAACAGCGGTTGGTATAAGTGCTTATGTGTTTCCCTTCAGTGGCGTTGTTAATACGTAAAACTTATCTCTCTCTTCAAATGCATACGTACACAATTGATAAGGCGAAAGGAAGATTTGCGTATTTAGATGAAACACAATGTTAGCGCAACACACGTGCGGCTTTGTTGGTATATACTACCCATGCCTCTAAAATGAGTGCTGCAGTGGGTTGGTCTATAGCAGCAGCAGGCCGGCTGCGCTTAGCGTAGGTCGTGAGCCTCTCCCACGTTTTGACGATCAACCCTCTTCTGCCCTTGCTGCGATAGCGTTATCTCTTCATAAACTCCTTAATCAGCCCACCTAACCTTATGCCTCCCCCTTAAGTGCTTGTCTTCTCTTGGAATCCTGTCTGTTACCTTTAATGACCAGCAGTTATCCTGCCTACGCACTTAAAGCCTTGCCCAAGCATCTTTCTTCTTGATTTCGGCCAAGATGACCTGGACGCTCGTTTCCTCCCTACGACATACTTGAAATGAAAATAGCGTCAAAGACAGAAGACCATGTCTGTGTCCATCTTTTACTGGTATAGCCTGTCTGCTTCGCTGTTTATAATTCAAGAACTCCTCACGCCGATTCCGCAGCACCATACTGCGGGCCACTCCTCTTTTATGGCTTCTATAGGCCAGGTTCCATTACTATCGTGGCAGCGTTTAGAGCAAGCAAGCGCACTAACCTTGACCCTATATACTTAACCAGCGGTCGGCGCGGCCAGGACGGGGATCGGGTTTCGTTACGTCAAGTTTGATGGCGAGACGACAGTGGCGGTAACCGTGCGATAAGCAGAGGTGGGACGTCTGTTCTGGTCATCAATTACGCCTGACCCGCAGCACGCCAGTGAAAAGATGGTGCCCCCCCCCCCCCCCCCCCCCTGCAACTGCAAGCGATGGAATTAAGTTATGGTTCATATTGTCACGGGGTCGTGACGTGGCCGAAGACAGGAGACTTCGTGTTAGGATTTAACTGTTTATTTGGGCGAACCTGTGCCCGGTAAACTGAAAGTCCAATTACAGCAGCAGTCTCGCACAGATAGCAGTCTCGGACTGATAGCGGCGAACGGAGCGTCGGCCTTCGATCAACAACCGACAAGCGGCGAAGCGCGTCGGCATTTATACTCCCGCCGTCGAATGTTCTAGCGCTATCGCTGGCGGCGGCGTACGTTCCAGAACAATCTGTACCATTCGCACAGTGGGCGTGATCTTATCGAAATGATCTACTACAGTCCGGAACATTCTAGAAACCTGCAGGCGTGGTTTGCGCCGAGAATCGTGTGGTGTTTCGGAACGATAACAAAAACTTAGGAAATGAAACGTGGCATTGCCCCCCTCTGAAAAAAGGCATCGTCCCGATGCTTTAACTAAAGATGAAGGTACAATAATAATGCAAGAAAGTACAATGAATAAATTACAATACAACAATAATACAAAAAAAACACTGTTTCAGTTTGTTAACGTGCATGAAACGGCTTGAGGCGCGCGACATGGACGACTTCAGGTCGCGATCGGCGTCGTTGAGAGTTCGTGATGCCGTCGGGGACAACCTCGTAATCAAGTGGGCCGAGACGTCGAACCACCCTGTACGGTCCGAAGTACCGTCGCAGAAGCTTTTCACTTAGTCCACGTCGGCGTATCGGCGTCCACACCCAAACACGTTCACCGGGCTGGTATTCCACAAAGCGTCGTCGAAGGTTGTAGCGGTGGCTGTCGGTCGTCTGTTGATTCTTGATACGGAGCCGCGCAAGTTGTCGGGCTTCTTCGGCGCGATGAAGGTACTGGCTCACATCGAGGTTTTCTTCGTCGGTGACGTTGGGTAACATGGCATCGAGCGTCGTTGCCGGGCTCCTTCCGTAGACCAATTTGTATGGTGTTGCGACCGGGGTTTCCAGACACCGGAGGTCCGGGATGAAGTTGTCGAGGCAGGAGGAAGAGAGACTTGAAGAGGGTTTATTTACAATATGTACATTGCGAACTCCCTACACGGTGAGCTCTCAAACGTGGCAGGCCTCTACATGTCTCCTAACATAGCGCTACATGGGGCTTGGTTCTACATGGTTCTGCTCGGTTCTGCTCTCGAAAAAAAGCACACACGAATGAGCCGTGGGGGCTCATTATAAAGGGTCTGTCCTCCCCAGATCCCTAGATCGGGGACCGCGTACAGAGGGCACCGTCCAACCACGGATCACACATTACCCGCGAGGGTGACGAGCACGCACGGTCCACGTGAACGTTCAAAATTGAAGCGTGGTCACTGCACGGCCATGTGGCACGAACGTGGCTCCTCCTCGTCAAGGGGTGTCGCTGGGCGAGGGGTCTGAAGTTGATGACTGCATCCATTGAAAGGGCCGCCGTAAACAAGCTTCAAATGGTCGCCGAACGACTCGTTCAATTAGCGGGACGATTTCCGGCCGCCGCCGCCGCCGTCATCTTCCAAAGAAGAAGCGGCACTTGTGGTCTCCCGAACTGCTCACGGTGTCGTGGCGGCAAGACGCCGCACCCTCCGGCCAGGGGGGAACAATACATGGCGGACACAGGCCGCCAGCCCGTTTGGCGACTAAAAAGGAACATCAAAAGGAACGCCGATCCATTGTCAGACCTGGCGCCGGTCCTAACAGTAGGCAGCCGGTCGTTCGGTTACTTGTTTGAAGATTAAAGGAGCGCCGCTCCCTCTTCCGCTCTGGCGCCGGTCACAACAGCTCGTCCGCCGGCGGGAGAAGCGACCTGAGGGTGACCAGCTGCACAGGTTGCCCGAAGTGTCGCTGTGTAGTGCTGTCTTCCAGGCCACTGCTGATGACGCTCAGCCAAGGACTCTTTCCCTCTCGCTCCTTGTGGCTCCCCTCTGGGAAAAGCATTCATACACACCACCACAGGCACGGGAGAGCACCCTGCCCGCACTGAGACACGTCGAGTCCGACAAATTATCCAAAAGCAACCTTACTTAAGCGGTATTACCAAACACAAAGCAGCAATCGGGACGTTTCTCTGAGGTTTCACCAAAACTCCTAATCCCGATCCGATAATAATCTTCCCATCAAACTGCTTTCAAGAAAACTAACTGTCAAGTGATGCGTTCACCGTGGCATACCCGAGTGCTTGCGTGAGCAATCCGCCGTAACCCACCAGGTATCATACTCATAAAATAAAGCATTTTACTTCACGCTATCTTTTAGTTCCCGAAATTTAGTGCCGCCAAAGCCAGTCGTCAATTCCTTTTGAGAAGACGAAAGCATAACTGCCGTGCTGCACCTGCATTAGGAACATCTTTATTATATATCCGCAAACGCACATCACAGTGCTCCTGCCTGGATGAGATACCACCTAATCGTTCCCTTGCTGTTGCCACTTTCACAAAGCATACATATAAACTCACGAGCTAGCTTTTCTTACACACCGGACACATGCGAACAAAACATTAAATGAACAACAAAAAAAAGTTTCGCATGAATCCTGAAAAATCTCGCAAGCAATAACTTTGCGTCTCTACGCTCAGTCATAATTAGTTCATAACGTTGCTCCTGCTCATTTACACGTATCTACCATGACGCAGGCTCCTATGCGTGTCGTTTATGCAATCGCACAACGCTTACCTTAGCTAAACGTACAACGCCCAAGAAATGAACAAAACCAAAATTGTGTTACCTAAACACTATTTGGTAGACGAGATTCTTAAAAAACACATTAAAATCCAAAACAACTTAAACAGTCAAAAGCAAATTTCAAAACAAAATAAATCCACTAATGACCATCGTCAAAAGCTCACGGATGTCTACTCCTTTTTGGGACTAATGCGCGGTGTCGCGTCCTGTGGGTCTTTCTAGGCGAACGGGAAATGGAACAATGGCAAAACCCATTCGCTTCGCCTCCGACCCCCGCAAAGCTCTGCGCTGACAACCTGCGTTCTTACTCTCGCTGAGTACCTCGCACTCCCGCAGTCCATCAAACATGCCGTCGATAGAGCGACGAAAGGGTCTGCCTTTCTACCCAACGTGCTTTTTTTTTTTTTTTCGTTTTGTCCGGCGGCTCGGACGCATACAAACCAACTCCGGTGCCGATGACAAACGCCTAATTCTGTACGCTCTAATGCGTGTCACTATCCTTCCAATAGATCTATACAACGTATATAGGCTACCAAAATGATAGAGCGCTAACGAAAACAAGGTACAAACGAGTTATTTACAAAATCACAAAAACAAACAAAATGTTCCTTTCAACAGTCCCGAGTCGACGCTTTCCGAGAGGCTAACAGCTGTTCGCAACAACTCTGAGTCGAACTCGCGGTGGTCGCGCCCGGAACGATTTTCTCGAGAAACGGGGTCTACAACACGCGTCAATCGCCCTGCTACCGAACCCCGCGACGTTCCTCGAAGCCGACTTGCTGTCGCTTCCTGCCCCTCGAAAACCACCGACTCTTTTGCCCCGCACCCCGTCCAATGCACCGCGAGAACAACGGAAGGGTCTCTTGCCCTTCGACCACTTACGCACACCATGCGCTTCTCTTTTCTTTGTTCTCTGGCCGCTTGGACGCTTGCGATACGGCAACTTTCTTGAAATTTCGCTCCGCCATTTGAATACATTCCTCAAACGCGTCGCGATTTTTGCCTGCCTGTTTTTACGGCGCTTTCTCCGTTTTGCACGTCTCTTGGTGCCGTCTACGGAGCCTTTCGCCCATCTCTGATGCTCACCAGCACCCACATGCTCATCTGATTTTTCGCGCGGACTGTCTGGATAATTGCCTAGCAATCTATCCTTCAAACACTGCCGCGTACGATGCGCTTTTCTTTTCCGGCGGTTCGGACGCACACGATACAGACCCGTCAGAGATGACAACGGCACTTTTCTCGCGATTTTACCACGCCGTTTGAAACCCTTACTCAAACGCGTTGTGCTCATCTCGAGCTTTGCCTTATTGTTGCCCTTCGGACGCTTTCTCCCCTGTGCACGCTTCTTTGTGCGGACCTGGGAGCCTTTCGTCCTACTCTGACGTTCTTCATCACCGATATGCTCCTCCGCCATCTCGCGCGCCCAGTCCTGATGATTGCCTATCAGTTCATCGTAAGACCGCGGCCGCGTAGATTGCGCACTTCTGTTCCTTACTCTCCGGCCGCTCAGACGCCTGCGATTTAAGCCAGTCAGAGAAGACAACGGGCCTTTTCTCGCAAATCCGCCACGCCGTTTGAAGGTCCTCGTCAAACGCGCCGCGCTGATCGCGAGCCTTGCCGCGCTTCTGTTTTTCGGACGCTTTCTCCGTTTGGCACATTCCTTGGTGCCAAACCTGGAGCCTTTCGTCCGCCTCTGACGCTCATCAACATGGTCTACAGGGCTGCAAGGTTCGATGGAACACTCTGTTAATCTTAACTTCGTTTCCCCCACCACGGAACCCTCACACCCTGCTGTGACCGCGAGCTCTTTTCCCTCAGAATGGGTTAAAACCTGTTCCATTCCCTTACAGGCACTAGCCTTCTCTTTGGCCTCAAACGGCACCGCCGCTATATCTACAGATATCAGACCCGCAGCACTCTCTTCGGCCCTAAACGGCACCGCTGCTGAAACGCACCGTTCGTGCGGTACATCTGCAAATTTCTGACCTGTAGCCCTCTCTTCGGCCTTAATCGGCACCGCCGCTACGTCGCACCGTTCGTGCACTTCATCTACAGATGTCTGACCTGTAGCCTTCGCTTCGGTCTTAAACGGCACCGCCGCTACATCGCACCGTTCGTGCGCTACATCTACAGATGTCTGACCTGTAGCCTTCGCTTCGGTCTTAAACGGCACCGCCGCTACATCGCACCGTTCGTGCGCTACATCTATGGATTGACCACTCTGCTGCAATGCCACCAATTCACAATTAAGCCTTTCTATCTCTTCATCTAATTCCTGCATCCTTTTTATATGTTCTTCATGCCTGCGCTCAGCTTCCAATTCCTCCTGGCGCCATCTTTCCTTTCTTTGCGCCCTTTGTACTTCCTCCTCCTGGTCCAATAAGTACATATTCCCGAAGTGCTCGATTTCCTCATTGTCACTATTGCTTTCGAGAATCACTTCGCGGAGTTTAGAAGCAGGCATATCATCATTAAAATCTAGCTCCAGATCCCAACACAGGTTCAGCAGGTTCTCTCTCGTCAATCTCGTAAGATCCATGGCGACTACTTTGCTTTGGCTCAGCTGTGACAAAACACAAACCCACCAGCGCTTCAATTCTGGGTCTAGAGAAATTGAAGCCTGGCAAATCTCACAGCGGAGACCACAAGCTTAAGCACCCAAGTAGCACTACGTGGCCAACATCCCTCTCTACTTTTTCTTGTTAATTTTTCACTCCTGCTTTTTACAACATCCTAAAATTTAACCCGCAACGTACCCTTAGAAATTTTGAAACATTACCCCTTGATCCTATTGAATCATCTAAGCTTTCCTGCTTTAGCGTACTTGCTCAGATAATCATCCAGTGCTGCCTTGTGCTGAGATAACAACCACAGTGGCCAGGCAGTTGTTGGTTATATCTATCTTTTAACGAATTTAGGCTAAAAGACTCGATATATCTCAAGCACAAAGCCAGGCACTCACCCCATTACGTGCGGTGGTGGTACGCTGCTTCGATCCCGCCGAGTTCCAGGGCTTTCGGCTGGCCTCCGGTACATGTCGCTCTCCGTCGCAGACTCGTATCCCACCGCTGCCACCAGTTGTTGCGACCGGGGTTTCCAGACACCGGAGGTCCGGGATGAAGTTGTCGAGGCAGGAGGAAGAGAGACTTGAAGAGGGTTTATTTACAATATGTACATTGCGAACTCCCTACACGGTGAGCTCTCAAACGTGGCAGGCCTCTACATGTCTCCTAACATAGCGCTACATGGGGCTTGGTTCTACATGGTTCTGCTCGGTTCTGCTCTCGAAAAAAAGCACACACGAATGAGCCGTGGGGGCTCATTATAAAGGGTCTGTCCTCCCCAGATCCCTAGATCGGGGACCGCGTACAGAGGGCACCGTCCAACCACGGATCACACATTACCCGCGAGGGTGACGAGCACGCACGGTCCACGTGAACGTTCAAAATTGAAGCGTGGTCACTGCACGGCCATGTGGCACGAACGTGGCTCCTCCTCGTCAAGGGGTGTCGCTGGGCGAGGGGTCTGAAGTTGATGACTGCATCCATTGAAAGGGCCGCCGTAAACAAGCTTCAAATGGTCGCCGAACGACTCGTTCAATTAGCGGGACGATTTCCGGCCGCCGCCGCCGCCGTCATCTTCCAAAGAAGAAGCGGCACTTGTGGTCTCCCGAACTGCTCACGGTGTCGTGGCGGCAAGACGCCGCACCCTCCGGCCAGGGGGGAACAATACATGGCGGACACAGGCCGCCAGCCCGTTTGGCGACTAAAAAAGGAACATCAAAAGGAACGCCGATCCATTGTCAGACCTGGCGCCGGTCCTAACAGTAGGCAGCCGGTCGTTCGGTTACTTGTTTGAAGATTAAAGGAGCGCCGCTCCCTCTTCCGCTCTGGCGCCGGTCACAACAATGGAGATATCTGCGTCGTCTCCTGCACCGCCGTGTTGTATGCGAAGGTCACGTACGGAAGAATGGCATCCCACGTCTTGTGTTCGACATCGACGTACATTGACAGCATGTCGGCGATCGTCTTGTTAAGCCGCTCGGTGAGGCCGTTGGTCTGTGGGTGGTACGCTGTCGTCCGGCGGTGGTTTGTTTGGCTGTATGCCAAGATCGCTTGAGTTAAGTCGGCAGTGAATGCCGTTCCTCTGTCGGTGATAAGGACCTCCGGGGCGCCGTGACGTAGGACGATATTTTCGACGAAGAACTTAGCTACCTCGGATGCACTGCCTTTTGGCAGGGCTTTTGTCTCGGCGTAGCGGGTGAGGTAGTCGGTAGCTACCACGATCCACTTGTTTCCGAAAGCCGACGTCGGGAACGGCCCCAGTAGGTCCATACCAATCTGCTGGAAAGGTCGGCAAGGTGGATCAATTGGCTGCAGAAGCCCCGCTGGCCTTGTCGGCGGTGTCTTGCGTCGCTGACAGTCCCGGCATGTCCTCACATAACGAGTGACGTCGGTGGTAAGGCGCGGCCAGTAGTACCTTTCTTGTATCCTCGCGAGCGTGCGAGAAACACCGAGGTGCCCTGCCGTCGGATCGTCGTGAAGGGCTTGCAGGAGTTCTGGTCGCAGAGCTGAAGGCACCACAAGGAGATACTTAGCCCGAAGCGGTGAAAAATTTTTCTTTTGTAGAAGACCGTTTCGTAGAAAAAACGACGCAAGTGCGCGCTTGAATACCTTCGGGACTTCGGCGGTCCTGCCTTCGAGGTATTCTATTAGGGCCTTAAGTTCCGGGTCGGCCCGCTGTAGTTCAGCGAAGTCGTCGGTACTTATCGTTCCCAAGAAGTAGTCGTCATCCGGGTCGTCGGGTAGCGGTTGGTCGACAGGCGCACGAGAGAGACAGTCGGCGTCGGAGTGTTTTTTGCCGGACTTGTAAATGACAGTAATGTCATATTCTTGAAGTCTCAGGCTCCATCGTGCGAGGCGACCTGAAGGGTCCTTCAAAGTGGCTAGCCAACACAAGGCGTGGTGGTCGCTTACAACTTTGAAGGGCCTGCCGTAAAGGTATGGGCGAAATTTCGACGTAGCCCAGATGATGGCGAGGCACTCCTTTTCTGTTGTGGAATAATTTGCTTCTGCTTTGGATAGCGATCGGCTGGCGTAACTAATAACCCTTTCCAGTCCGTCGGCCCTCTGCACAAGAACGGCGCCAAGACCTACGCTGCTTGCGTCAGTATGTATTTCTGTCTCGGCGAATTCGTCGAAATGGGCAAGTAACGGAGGCGTCTGGAGGCGATGTTTAAGCTCCTGGAAAGCGTGTTCCTGTGGCGTTTCCCACTTGAACTCCACGTCGGCCTTCGTAAGGTTAGTGAGAGGATCGGCGATGCGGGCGAAGTTTTTCACGAACCGCCTATAATAGGCGCACAGGCCCAGAAATCGGCGCACGGCTTTCTTGTCAGTGGGCGGCGGGAATTCGGTGATGGCGGCTGTTTTCCGTGGATCAGGACGAACTCCAGACTTGCTGATAACGTGCCCCAGAAACAAGAGCTCTTCATACGCAAATCTGCACTTTTCTGGCTTCAGTGTAAGTCCGGAAGTCTTGATGGCTTGAAGTACAGCTTCAAGGCGCCGAAGATGCTCGTCGAAACTCGAGGAAAACACGACGACGTCGTCCAAGTACACAAGGCAAGTCTGCCACTTCAATCCTGCCAGTACTGTATCCATAACGCGTTGAAAAGTTGCAGGCGCTGAGCAAAGGCCGAAGGGCATCACCTTAAACTCGAAGAGGCCGTCCGGTGTTATAAACGCCGTCTTTTCTCGGTCTCTTTCGTCGACTTCGATTTGCCAATAGCCAGTCTTGAGGTCCATTGACGAAAAGTACTTGGCGTTATGGAGCCGATCAAGTGCGTCGTCTATTCGTGGGAGAGGATACACGTCCTTTCTTGTGATTTTGTTCAGGCGGCGATAATCGACGCAGAAACGTAGGGTCCCATCCTTTTTCTTCACTAACACCACGGGGGATGCCCATGGGCTCTTGGACGGCTGGATAATGTCATCCCGCAGCATTTCATCAACTTGTCTCTTCATGGCCTCACGTTCTCGCGTCGAAACCCTGTACGGACTCTGACGGAGTGGTCTGGCATTTTCTTCGGTTATGATGCGATGTTTCGTGATTGGGGTCTGCCGAATTTTCGATGACGACGAAAAGCAATCTTCGTATTGCAGAAGCAGGGCCTTGAGCTGCTCTTGCTTATCGTTCGGAAGTCTGGGATTGACGTCGAAAGCTATGGGAGGGGCTTGGTTCCTCTGAGCAGGTTCCGCAGAATCGGCGAGGGCGAAAGCACTGGTGGCTTCGACAATTTCTTCGATGTATGCGACCGTTGTTCCTTTGTTCACATGTTTATACTCATTGCTGAAATTTGTGAGCATAACTGTTGCTTTGCCTCCCCGCAACTCTGCAATTCCTCTTGGGACGCAAATATTTCGGGTGACCAACAGATGCTGATTGCCTTCAACGACGCCTTCGAAGTCAGGTGATTCAGGAGCGCCGACTGAAATAATGACGCTTGAGCGAGGCGGAATGGTGACTTGTTCTTCCAGCATATTCAAGGCATGGTGTCCAGACGGCGTGCGCGGCGGTAGTGCTTCTTCTGTGGATAACGTTATCGACTTTGTTTTTAGGTTGATGACAGCACCATGGAGGCATAAGAAGTCCATGCCAAGGATGACATCTCTCGAGCAACGCTGTAGGACTACGAAGTCTGTTGGATAAATACGGCCGTTAATGGTGACTCTCGCTGTGCAGATTCCTGCAGGCGTTACGAGATGACCTCCGGCTGTGCGGATTTCAGGGCCTTTCCAAGCTGTCCTAACTTTCCTTAACTTCGCGGCGAACGACCCACTGATGACAGAATAGTCGGCTCCAGTATCGACGAGAGCGGTCACACTGTGGCCGTCGATAAAAACGTCGAGGTCGCTAGTTCGCCGTCTCGCATTACAGTTAGGGCGTGGCGTCGGGTCACGGCTGCGTCGGCTTGTTCCGCTGCTTGCATGTTTCGTCGTCAGGCCACCTTCGGTAAGTGAGCTTTCGCCATCAGGGCTTTGCCTGGTTGGCCTTGTGTTCGGAAAGCTCCGTCGCGGCGTCGTCGTCGTCGGAGGATCTTCGGTAGTTCGTCGCACAGCAACCGCACCTCCACCGGTTGCTGCCCTTAGTTTCCCGGATACGGGCTAGGAGACCGGCCCCGCATTGGGCCAGAGTACTGTCGGTGGTGCAGTGACGTGCGGCGGCTGGGCGACGGCGAACGCGAAGGGCTTCGTGGTGTCCACCGAGATCCTGTCAGGTAGTCGGCGATGTCACGTGGTCGTTCTCCTGGCTGTGGGCGCGGTGCATCGACGGCGAAGCCACGCAATCCCATCTGTCGGTACTGGCAACGGCGGTATGTGTGTCCGGCCTCGCCGCAGTGGTAGCAGAGCGGGCGATGGTCAGGGGTGCGCCAGACGTCAGTCTTCCTCGGTGCACTGCGCTGGGCCGCTGGCGAACGGTATGACGTCGGTGGGGGTGGTGGCGGCGGTGGCGTCTGTCGACGGAAGTGCGATGGGGCGGCGGTTTGGCGTGGACGGGGAGGAGCGTTGTGGCGCAGTGCAGCGGCGTAGCTCATAGCTTCCGGCTCGGGCAGTGGTGCGTGGGGAATTTGAAGCGATTGCCGAACTTCTTCTCGCACAATGTCGGCGATCGAATCCACTTGAGGTTGCGCCGAAGGCAACAGTTTTCGCAGCTCTTCCCGCACGATCGCTCGGATCGTTTCACGCAGGTTGTCGGAGTCACTGGCTTGAGCAGCAGCGCATTCTGGAGTCAGGCGACGATTATATTGTCTGGTGCGCATGTCCAGGGTTTTTTCGATGGTGGTCGCCTCGGATACAAATTCTTGGACGGTGTTCGGTGGATTCCTCATTAGTCCCGCGAAGAGCTCCTGTTTGACTCCTCGCATGAGGAAACGAACTTTCTTCTCCTCAGGCATGTCTGGGTCAGCGTGACGAAATAGGCGGGTCATCTCCTCTGTAAAAATTCCAACCTTTTCGTTTGGTAGCTGTACCCGGGTCTCTAGTAGAGCAGCGGCCCTCTCTTTGCGAGCGACGCTCGCGAACGTTTGAAGGAATGCGCCGCAGAAAACATCCCACGTTCGGAGCGTGGACTCCCGATTTTCGAACCAGGTCCTTGCGGTGTCTTCCAAATAGAAGAACACACGACGCAGCTTTTCTTCATGGTCCCAGTGGTTGAGGGCGGCCACACGGTCGTATGTCTCCAGCCAGGACTCCGGGTCTTCGAACGATGACCCATGGAAAATTGGTGGTTCCCTGGGTTGATGCATGACCATCGTGGGCTGGGACGCTGCGGTTGTCATTGTCGCTGCAGTCGCGGTCATGGCCTTCGTCTTCCGCGCCTTGTCTGGTAGAAGCCCGTACTCCGGTGGTAGCCCTTGCTGTCGGCGGCTTGTTCGCTGCTCCTGGTTGGTGTCGGTGTCTTCTCCGCGACGTGGGCTGGGTTCACGGCTTGACGGGGGCGTCCGGTACATGAACGAAGCAGCACCTCCACCAGATGTCACGGGGTCGTGACGTGGCCGAAGACAGGAGACTTCGTGTTAGGATTTAACTGTTTATTTGGGCGAACCTGTGCCCGGTAAACTGAAAGTCCAATTACAGCAGCAGTCTCGCACAGATAGCAGTCTCGGACTGATAGCGGCGAACGGAGCGTCGGCCTTCGATCAACAACCGACAAGCGGCGAAGCGCGTCGGCATTTATACTCCCGCCGTCGAATGTTCTAGCGCTATCGCTGGCGGCGGCGTACGTTCCAGAACAATCTGTACCATTCGCACAGTGGGCGTGATCTTATCGAAATGATCTACTACAGTCCGGAACATTCTAGAAACCTGCAGGCGTGGTTTGCGCCGAGAATCGTGTGGTGTTTCGGAACGATAACAAAAACTTAGGAAATGAAACGTGGCAATATAGTTGTGGATAGCAAGTGCCTTGAGCGTAATGAAGTTTTATCGAACATTTCCGGTTCCCCATTAAGAATGATGAGCAGAATCATGGCACGACGGCAAAGACAGCGGCAGAGCGCGTCCGCTCTGCAGATTCTCCGATTCGCAACCGCTTAGAGGAACCCCAAAACCACTCCGAGTTCAAGGGCGAGAGAGTGGTTTCTTCATCGCCTTCACTGCCCTTTTTACAAGTCCCATTTCCTTCTTGCTACTTATTTTTCTTAAAAATAAAAAACACGTGGAATGTCTGCACTAAGGGTTGAACCAGTCGGGATATGGCGCTTTTCGATTACACTCCGCTGTCGACCCTTGCGCAGCCGCAAATGCGGTAAACGAAGTGAAATCAATAGTCATGCGAAACAAAGGAGAGTGCACGCGTGTGACTCGCATGGCGCGACGGGGCAGACGACAATGCGGCAACAGATGTCTCCCGCGTATCAACTAATCGAGAGCTTTTCACTTCGTCCCGACGTCGCGTGTATCAACAGCCCTGGCGTCGCGAACTGCGTCGCAAACACGAGAGACGCCGCGGGAGAGTATACAACGCGTTTGGCCATCATCGCCCCATGTCGGGGAAATAGTCGCATTTAGGGCAGTTGCGGGTGCGTCCACACGAGGCAGTTCTGGTGGATCCACATGAGGCAGTTCTGGTGGATCCACACGAGACAGTTCTGGTGGATCCACACGAGACAGTTCTGGTGGATCCACATGAGGCAGTTCTGGTGGATCCACACGAGACAGTTCTGGTGGATCCACACGAGACAGTTCTGGTGGATCCACACGAGGCAGTTCTGGTTGATCCACACGAGGCAGTTCTGGTGGAAGCGTGCCTGTGGACTGCTGTCCAGGTTCCCTGGCTGTACCAGAAACGATATGTAGCGAAATTTCTGTTGGAGGTAGAATGAGGCTCCAACGAATTCACACAATGCAACCTCATGATGAAGGGCTTCAGTTTCTTTAAATACTGTATACTCATAAGGCAGGTAAACAATGTCGTTACAAAAACAACAAGAAACAATGATCTTATAAAGAGAAATACATCCTACCATTCATTGATCCCCCACAACGGATGCTAATGTGTGTAACGTGCCAAACAACCTCAGTAGGTGCATATGATCTGGCAACATTGTTATGAACTTTGTGAACTTGAAAAATATGATGTGTGCATAATATGTATACGAACGGAGATGTGTGTGTGCAGAAGGGTGTACATACATTCTAATTCTAACTCTAATACTCAAAACTTTCGGTTAATTCAAACAAATCTTGAATTTCTGGTTGACCCACTATGTTTTCAATGCACAGTAAAAGCTCGTTAATTCAAACTCGAGGCAAACTATAAAATGGTTTGAATTAAGCCAAGTTCAAATTAGTTTGCGTTCGGGAACCTTTTAAAACGTTGATACGTGCACGGGATGCATCGCAAAAGTGGAATGGTGGAAAGGTGTGTATATATGATTCGTTTACGGAAGTTTCGCATGGCCAATCACGCGTTCGGCTGATGATGTGACACTACGGCAAGGCGCTGGTGGTTCCCGTCAGACTTGCTGGGGGCGCTGAACATATTGAAAGAGTAAAGCTAATTCCTGAGTATCGTAAATCGATAAAACTGTATATACTGCAGCGGTGTTCTGCAGAGTACACGTTGCCAACCTTCACATCACGATGCTGTAGTGATTACAGTCATATGTCTAGTGGACTGGAACATTTACAGGGCCGAGGATGTGGTAACGGAGTGTAGAAAAAAAAAGAACGACAATTGAAAAACCGGCCACTTGCACAATCTACATAGAATCGTGCGAAAGTTACTCGGAACTGTCGGACCGAAGCGATAATCTTTGCACCGTGCACTAAAGAAAAAGTAAGCATACAAAAAAAACGTGATACAATTTGACAACGTGCGTATCTGCGTGTCGAGTGATACTGTACGGCACCTTTTTGAAGATCCCATTGGTGCAAAATGACCACATGGGCGCGTACAGCAAAAGCTGCGTCAAGCAACGGAATACTGTAGTCGAGAGTTCGGCCGAATATTCTGTGGTCGGGTAAAGGCATTGTTGAGAAAAACGGCTCACCGACCGATGTCAAAATTAAACAAAATGTCGTTTCTGGATCCGTACGGATCCCGTTTTCGCAATGGGATTCGTAGCGACGAACTGAGGCAGCGTATACCCTGTACGTCATCAATCAGCACGTGCGGCTCAGTCGGTACAAAGAATCAATTTCAGTGTAAGCGCCCAAGCGAGGAGTTACAGTGAAATTGAGCGTCTGCGGCGAAGCGTTCAAACGCATAGAGGGCGCTCGCAACGACTGGAAATGGTAGCAACCCACTGAGAATGCTCACAACGAAACAGAAAAAAAGAATGTGAACGTCGAGCGGTGAGACGGGAAAATTGTATTCGAGACACTGGTGGTGTACGTGAAGAACCACAAATCAAAAGAAATGGGTGCGCGCTATGCAGCATGGGAAAACGAACGTGCACTCCGAAAGTAATGACGCCACCTTGGGTGGTTGTGTTCGCTAGAAAGTATGGTAGTGCCTCCCGTGCAGGGACGTACAAGGAGTGAGGGTGTATAAACTGATAAAAAATACATAAATAAATACATAAAACCGGCTGTTTATTCATGCATCGCACGTGTTCGGTAGGAGGCCAGCTATGGCGAGCCGATCATTTGTTCCCGAGCTGTCAGCGATGGCATAAGAAAAAAAATAAAAAAGCGCAAGTACCCTTTTCCCTTTAAAAAGAAAGTGCAGTCGCATCGCATGCATCAGGAACAAGCTTGCTTTCCTATTATCAACAGCCGTTATTATTATTATTATTATTATTATTATTATTATTATTATTATTATCCTTTCATTGTAGGTAGAGCAAAGAAAGCGCCTGAATCATTGTCCGTGTCGTTGTTTTTATTGACTTGAATCGAGTGGATATCTAAAGCAAACGCATTGGCAGTGATTTTGTGAAGTATGCATGACAAAAGGTGTGCAACACGCCATACACTTATGCGTGGTGCAAGTACGCGTATGTGTGCGATGAATCGGTGGTGTATGTCCGGCACGACCGCATTGTGTTCTATGCGTGTACATTTTAATGCAGGAAGGAGGCTTTCACGAACTTCTAAATTTTGCTACCCAAAAATTATAGATTCTCCTTGTTCCTCGCTATCACTGCACAGTTTGTACTTCACGATGCCCCCCCCCCCCCAACCTCTCTCATTTCTCTACGCTTCCCGAGATTTCCATTATTTCTTACATGCCGCAGACTCTTAGGTCCAGGCAGGTCAGCAGCTTTAATATTACATGATGAATATAAAAAAAGCGACATTAGGGTGACATAACAGATAGAAATACTGATAACGGCATAGAACTGTTTCGCGAGTAATGCGAATAACAGACATAATAAGCGAAAGCAAATCCTAAATATCAAAAATAAAGAGCCTTTTGGGATTAGTGTTGTAAGATGAGTCACAACAAAATAAATACATAATGAAACGAGACCGACACAGTTGTATGCCATAATTTCTTGCTTTAATATCGATGCACCAGCAACGCACGCCGCCGCACAGTCCACGTGAGAACGCCACCGTGGAACAACCGACGCGTCCAACGTGAAGTATTCTACGGAGAAATGCCGCATTCCGTCTCTCCTCCGTGCGCCGCAATGACTCCGGGATCTGCTCGTGTCAAATCGGTGGGGGTGACCGTGAGGCGCTCGACCGCCACGCTCTACGAATGTGGGCCCGTCCAAGTCGCGTAAAGATGATGGTGCTGCTGAAAGGAAAGAGGTTGGGAAGGGGAGGTAAAGAGAGGGAGAGGGTGTTAGCTGAAGGGTGTGCAAATCGACAGAGATGAAGAAGTGGCTCTACTAAGCACATGCGAACGAAGAGTGTAATCTGCCGGGTGCGCCAATACCTGATGGCTTAAGGAACGTAATTTGCAGTTGGAACTACTAATACGACAATAACCAACCAATCTTTAGGTAACAAGGGCCAATTCGGTCGACACTAGGCGCAAACTATGATCGGTCACTCGCATAACAACCTCAAGATTACCTGGGCCCTTTACTGCGACCTCTACTGGCATAATATTTGCGTTTGTTTCCGTTCTGTTTCTTTTTATTTCACATTTGGCTTCAGAGTGTACACGAAAACCAGGTAAAGTCCTATTACTCTTGAACGTAGACCAGTCCGACTATTCTTGAAGGCAAGACGCATAAAAAAAATAAACACATGCGGGGATTCTTGTGTAGCTCGGCTCACACAATCGGCGTTCGAAACTTGTGGGAACTAGCTGGACCACCTACATGCTCTAAGGTTATTTGTAAATAAAGATGTTTTCAAGCAATGTGGAGTTTTACGTACCCTTTAGCACGATTTCATTACGAGGCACACCGCAGAGGGAACTGCGCAAGAGTTTTGACGACCTGGAGTTATTTGGGGTGCACCTAAATCTGAATACGCTGGTGTACTTCGATTTAGGCCGAATTCCGCTTTAGTTGAAATGCGGCCACCATTGTCGGGAATCGAACCCGCGTCACCGTGATGGGGACAGCGCTTTGGCCACTCAGCTACCCACAGTGAGCGAACAATCATTTGAACGGTACCGAAAGCATGTACCCTTGAAACGTATATATACTCCAAAGCTGGCACGCATGTGCGAGATATAGCAACGTACACTATGTTGTTGTGGAGGGGGCTAGCTTGCGGCTCCTCGTGTCTGCTTATGCGGCAGCACATTGCCGGGGACGTGGCCTCCGCGATTAGATCCGGCAGCACGCAGGCGCGCTGCCGGAATCGATCGCGGAGGTCACGGTGGAAAGAACGAAGACGCACGTACACATGAGTGACGCGCGTCACCAGTCCGTACGTCTCTTTTTTTTTTTCTTCATGCTACGTTCTTGCACATGAGCAAAAAGAAATAGCAATGTGAAATGCCAATATCCCTTGTTGTCTCTACACCTTCCGTCCTTTTACTTCCGATCTGTTCCTACACATCCGACGTTTTTTTTTTTTTCTTTCACTACACCGCAGGATACTGTAAGTGCCGTCAAACTGTTAGTACAACTGTCTTTAATATACAAGACCTCGAGCGCATGTTACCGTGCCAATCTGGTGGAACATGAGAACATTGGTACTGTAGGAACGACGTATTCCTCGTTCTATCAATAATTACGTGTTCTTCAAAAATCTCAATGTAAGAATCAAGAAGTTAACTCTTTAATCAGAGCAACAAAGAAAATGGGCCCGTGATCATACATTTTTCTGGTATCGTTAGTCACTTTTCAAATTCTGCTGCGTGCAACCCCCAGTGTGCAGTGCGTTGCTGTAGTTCCCTATCTCACTTCCGTTTACCTCTTCGTGTTGAAAATTTCCCTTACCCCGATTTCAGGGCAGTAAACCTACATTTCCCCTTCTTGCTCACTTTTCCGTGGTTGGAAGTCAGCAGATATTTTTGATACGCTGCATCGCAGCAGAAAACTTGGCACAAGTGTCCAATATGAATGAGCTTAGCTGCAGAGATGCAGCTATAGTTCAGACGAGGAAAATGCCACGGCGGTGCAGCCCTTTATAGGCCCGGCGCCAAGCTCTCAATCGTCAAAGGAATCTCTCCCGAAGGCTCAGCACAAATGTACGTTGATCTATTGGGTATGCTCGCTTATCATGATCGTTGCATGGTGCCACAACTCAGGCTAAGAAGAATCGACATCGGTTGAGCGCAATGCCAACTGCAGTGGTCTAAGTCTTCAGTCCACACGGCGACCTCCTCGATGTCGCCGCGACTTACTCACGTGACCGCCCTCGAAAGCCCCGGACTCTTCACGAGGCCACAGCACCTTCCTCCATCTCTCTTTCACTCTCGCCACTTACAATCAGTCTCTGGCAGCGTGCAGAAGACAACGAAGACGGTGATCCAGAAGGAATATGGCTTATGAACGATAAAATGCTATCGGGACGTGGACACGCACGCACACACACACAAACACACACACTCACACACACAAAAAAAATCGACGCGCCCTAATCTACAGCGGCATCGCGGGCGCATTTGCCCAGATATTTTTGCTTGTCTTTTTTTGGCCGTGGAACTGATTATAATTGTGAAGGCAGGCCAGCGCGACGAAGGTGGGAGGCAAAGAGAGAGAGAGAGCAACGCGCGTACGTTATCGGAACGTTTACCAAATACAAAACTCGCAGGTGCTCAAGGAGCCGAGAGAGTGCCCCGCAGCGATGATTAATCGCTTGCCCCGAGAGCTCGCGATGGGGGCCCATTCCTCACCACCTCGACGCTGTGGTGGGCCGGAGAAATTCAGATGAGGTTATAAGGAGGAGGGCGAAGAGGCTTTGCAACTGCGACAATGAGCGAGGAAGAAATTGCAAGGCATCGATGAGAAAAACAGCGGCGCGAGGAGCAGTGAAGAAGGATAAGATATGTCTTAAAGGCCGTGGCAGCGTGCGAAGGGTAATGGCGGTGCTATTTGCGCATCGTTATCAAAGAATGGCTCCCCTGACGCCACGCTCGCTTAATTGAGCAGCCGAGCTATTGTTCCGCGTGAGTGAGTTTATTAGACCGAAGACAAAATCACGGATGTCCTCCTTTAAACAGTGAGCAAGCTTTTTACAGTCGATAGCCTTTCTTGGGATACTTGAACGCAGTAATCTTGGTTCGTCTGTCTGTCTGTCTGTCTGTCTGTCTGTCTGTCTGTCTGTCTGTCTGTCTGTCTGTCTGTCTGTCTGTCTGTCTGTCTGTCTGTCTGTCTGTCTGTCCGTCACATGACTCAACCACCCGGGCAAAGTTTAAAAATGCCCAGCCTTCCTGAACTGGTGGCTGCGTTCATACTTGGGAATATTGTCGATCAAAAATAAAATCTTACGCATATCTTAGGCGCAACATCAATACGCAAGTATTAGGCAGTGTGTTCCTTTACTCGAAAATACATAGATACGTAATTCTAAAGACCCTAGTGTTTCTTTTTTTTTCTGAAAGAAAGAATGAATGATTGTCGTCTGAAGCAACTCCTGTAAAGCGCGGTATGAACTTCAGTGTTGTGTTTGTGTATGTTGCGCAGTATCGTACCTGCATACACTGTAGAAGCAAGGGTGCTCCTTATTTGTACGATCTGTAATAGGGACGCATTTATAAATTCCGAACGCGGCATAAGAAAACAGTAAAAGATTGATCATAGTGTTGATCATAGTCAAACTTTTGCGATACCAAACGAATTTATAGAGCTCACACGTGAAATGACAGCGCCCGTGCGTTCCGTTTCGATCCGAACAGGTAGTAAAACGCTGAGAGTTATGGATCATCGACAAAACCCGATCTCGTTTTTTTTTATCTGCGTGGTTTCGTTTCATAGGTCTGTATATGGACATAGGTATTGCGTTTGGCAACTGAGGCCCCGCGCACCACATCATGGAAAGGAATGATAGGTGTAACATTAAGGCAGAGGGAACAACCAAGTGTTAAGGGTGTCTCGGTCGAAACCACGGTAGTTGCAGCGCCGAAAAAAAAAATGGGTAGCGCACGTAGGCAACCATAGGCCGGCAAAGCCTCTGGAGCTCACTCACACTCAAAAAAATCATTTGGCGCTTTGGACTCGCTCAAACTCACTCACAAAAAGTTTCCTCTACCAGACTGCACTCGGACTCGCACTCACAGAAATTTTCTCCCACGAACTCACTCACACGTAGACTTACCAAAATATTACTCATCCGGACTCTCCTGAGACTCGGGGTTCCAGCTGAGTCTTAATAAGTCGACTCATGAGTCCTTAATCCGACAATTAGCTTCCTTGACCAAGGTGTCAATGCTCTTTGGCGCCAATATCTGCACGTAATCGGTGGTCTTCTTGGCGCTGTTTGATATAGTACGCTCGAATACAGGTTATGGGCGTTCTCAAACCAGTTAGGTCATTTTCTTTTGAGGGATGACTACATATAGACATGTTTGTCAAGAACTACACCCTGGAAGAGGTGGCGCGGGGTGAGGTAAACGCTCCCGCCTACGCAATACACGCCTCTGTTAAACAAAAATATTGAACCGGTGTATGGACGACACTGAAGTAAACGAGAATAGACCTTAGATACGCGTTAATTCAGGTAAGGCTGGTAGTAATGCCGAAGATGGATAGAGGACGCAAGACAACCGGCGGTCATCAAGAGTTATACAGACTGGATTCTAAGAGAAGCGCCTGATGGGAATGTAGAACGTTAAGGGTGTGAATGAGATAATTTGTTGGCGCTGTGTAACCGCAGCAAGCACAGGAACAGGTATATCGCCGAAGCATACCGCAGAAGGAAGGAGGTGAAAATTTTAAGGGCTTGTTTTTCTTGTTTGCGCACACTACAGACAATTCTTCGCTAGACACAATAGACACAACAGTTCTCACTAAAGCGTGGGAGAGTCACATCGAGAGCAGTCGGGATAACAGTGATAATGACGATGGTGAACACGAATCTGGCTGTTATTCGCGACGTGCCTTAGAGGCCTCGTTAATACGGCGCGCCCTGCTTCGGTGTACGAGCTCATCCTGGACTTATCTCGCGATCTGAACGCGCGCTCGTCTCTGCGAAGCTGTTTCGCGAAGCACGTGTAAGCTCCAACGGCAATGGACTGTCTGTCTCTTGGTCCTAATGGCCCATTAGCAATTAAGGACATCATGCGCCAAACGCAAGGTATAAACTGTGTACCAAGTTGGGTACCATCGGTGAGCACTTGTCGCCTCGAGATCATTCGATGACCTAATCTCCATCGTAGAATACAAGGCGTATGTTAACGTAGCAGGAGTTACAGTCCAGCCTCAGCGCGAACAGGCAACTTGGTAAAGCTACAGTTTGTTTTCTTGTCGCGAGTTCCGACTCACAACCCCCCCCCCCCCCCTTCTTTTTCGTTGCGGCCTGCATAAGAAACTGTGTGTCTTATTGCAGTAGGTATGCCCAATAGACCATGCTTTACACCTCTCCTTATAGAAGAAAGCCGGCAAAGGTCAGATACTACGCGAACTACGAAGCTGTCGCTACATTTCTCCCGTTACCCCCCCCCCCCTCCCCCCTTAAGGTACCGTGCGCTGCACACAACTAGCCAAGGAATCCGAGGCCAGTTAACGTATTGCTGCACCAAGGCCCCTCTTCGATCTTTCCTTTTCCTCTCGCTTTCGTCGGTCGCCAAATTTATTCGCTTCAGCGAACGTCGACCGTAGGTGATCCCGAGTGGTTTTTTTTTTTTTTTTGCCGCAGCGGTTCGGCTCTCTATATAGGCTTGGCGCGGCGCTGAGATAGGGACAGGCGATCCTTCTATAGGCTCCGCGCGAGGAATACACAAATCGAGACACCACTCGCCGCCATGGGTAACCATGGGGCTGTACTCGAGCGGCAGCGACGCGTTGCGCCCGCCAGGAGCGCTGTGCGCCGCTGCATGGTAGAGTTACCGTAATGCTACCTTTATGCTACCGTAGGGAGCGTATACAGTAACTCTACTGCATGGTATATAGAGTGCCTCACGAGCGCATCGAGGCACTCTACTGCATGGGCGACCCGATCCTAGGGCGCCGAATAACCGCGCCTTGTCGACAGCCGCATATGCCGCAGCCGGGAACGACACTAATCGAAAACGCGAGTCACGGCCACTAGGCGGCGCCGCACCTTTAGCTACCGCTCTTTTTTTTTTTCCGGCACTGTGCTCGCCTTGGTTGAGCGTGAGATCACGTGGGCACAACTTCGCCAATAAAATGACTTGCCCCTGATGAGCTGCGTAGATGTTCGCCTCTGTGTAGCTGGCTCGCAGAACGCTATGCGAGTCTTCCAGTTATGCCATCTCAAGCTTCTGGCCTCGTACTCACAATGGCATCTGAGTGACCGTTTTCCTCATCTAAACCCGTTCCGGTGAACGTCATAGTTTGTCCTCGTGAAGCAGAGGACCATACAAAGTCGATGCAAGTATAATCATCTTGACCAGCAGATATTAGCTCTCTATTAGTGAAGTCGCGGTGAATTTATAGAGGTCCATGAAACAACAACAACAACAACAACAACAACAACAACAACAACAACAACAACAACAACAACAAAGAACTGCATCTAGGACTGCAACTAGGACTGCAACTAGGACTGCAACTAGGACTGCAACTACGACTGCAACTACGACTGCAACTACGACTACAACTGCGACTGCAACTGCAACTACAACTGCAACTGCAACTACAACAATACTATAGCGGCGGTCACACTCATAGTGGGGAAGAAAGTCGCATGGTTCCTTACACGACGACTCAAAAGACGGCTTCTGACCCCCAAGTTCACGGTTACGATCCTCGCAGTGGGAGTCCCATTAGGATGCAGGTGAAATGCCAGGGGCCCGTGTACTGTGCGATGCAGTGCACGTCGTCAAAGAGCACCAAGATGGTCGAAATTTTCCGATGGAAAGTAAACCTCCGGATATTATTATTACGCTGAGTAGGAGTATCCGAGGGTCGCAAAAGTTCTTCCACAGGGTATACTTCGAGCTCAAGCTATAATTAAACGCTATGGCAGGTTCGCACAGGTGGTACCAAACCTGAAGAAAGAGCGGGGGTTTGTGGCCTTCCTTGTTAATGGCGGTGGTGGTGGTGATGATGATGATGATGATGGCCTCTATGTATAGCTCTCACGCACTCTGGGAGACTGGCCAAGCAACGAGTAATTATCTCTGTTCTTCTCCTATTCTGTTTCTTGTATGGCTTTTTTGTATGTTTCTTTTTATTTCTTTTTTACCTCTTACTCTCACGATCTTTTTTTTTTTCGTTTTATCGCTATTTCCTCGCTTTCTTTCTCTCTGCATATCTCACAATTTATCGCTCCCCCTTCATTTTCATTCCATTTCTGCGTCCCTCGTTTCGACGTGTTGCACGCGCTCACTGAACAAAGCTTTCGTTTAACACTCGCACCCGCTGCACGCGGTGGCTTGCTCCGTTCCTGCGTAGCACAGGTCACCGACGGAGCACAAGTTACCAACACCTTTAAAATTTTCGCGTTGGGAACACGCTACGGCCATGGAAAATACTCACACGAAAGCGCCCACGAGTGTGAGGAGCCCGTACATCGAGTGCCTAGCCGCTACGGACTGCCCGAGCAACGCGCTTGGCTTGGCGGTGTTCCGGCCACAGACAGGCGAACGTCCACGCCTGTGGGTATGGGTCGCGCCAAGCCCCCCCTCCTGTCTTTCCCATGCCAATTTAAGCGCTCGCCCCTGCGAACAACCAATTCTCGAATGACCACGCGCACAAGCACGCAACTTTCCCGAACTTGCTCTGCAAGCTGCACTCCCTCTACATGCGTGTAACGCACGCAGTCATGCCACAACAACATCAACTGGCGGGGGCAGAAAAACAAACAAAATGAAGCAAGCTGCAGCCAGGTATCCACGGCAGGGCTTGTACGCACTCGTGCTCGTACATATTCGTCGAGCGGACACTGCTCTTCCGCGTAGTTCCAGTTGCGGAGGAAAGATTGCTTTTCTCGCTGTAACGCACGCGTCGGTACGTGTTGCGGGTGTGTACATGTACGTATGTGTTGGCATTGCGTGCGCGTGCAAGCTTATGGGCATCGGTCATCCCGAAATGGCAGTGGCCTGATGCTCGCTGAACAGATGCTCCTCGCTGCTCTCGGAAACCTCATCCATCTTTCTTCTTGTTTTTTTTTTCTCTGTCTCTTCCCACCGTGTTCCGCCCGCGACGTGTATATACACGCACGGTTTTGCGGAACAAAACTTCGCATCCTTTCTTTTTTTTCCTTTTCCTCCGCTTCCGTCCGCCAAGCAACAGTGGCGCGTTTCGGTGCAATGCTCCCGCGGTTTCTCCCGTGTTTGTTTTGTGTTTTTTTCGTGACGTGTCGTGCTGTGTTCGTGCCTAGCATACTCATCCCACCAGCACCTTTCAGTGTAAACAGATAAAAGTTGCCCCATTACTACCACTGAGAAACTGACTCGTGGAATCCTATGCGCCTGCAGGCATCTCTCAACTCGCTGCTTAATTTGAGCGGCTTTCAACGTTTCTTCCCTTTCCTCGGTGCAGGGCAGCAAACTAGACGCGCGTCTGGTTAAACCTCCCTGCCTTTCCTTGCATCTCTCTTTAGCTTCACCGAGGGAAAACAACCTCACCACCAGAGTCTTCGCCAGCGGCAAAGCCTATACACGCGAAAGCCTGAGAAGAACGGGGCTCCTAAGCGCGCACGCGACCGCACATCCCCGAGGCCTTGGATTCGCATCCGCCTTTCCGGTCAGCGCAGTGCCGTACTGCTTCCGAAATCGACTTCCTACATTCTTGGGCTTCCTTCCTGCCCGCCCCATTTCCGGCCCGCCGGCAGCAATAATCGGCACGAAACGCCCGGATGGTCGCGACGACACGCCAATTACGTCGTTGCGCAACCTTATCTGCTCTATTTTGCCCCCCCCCCCCCCCTTTTTTTTTTCTTTCGTGTTCCACTGTCTCTCTTTCTTTCCCTTCTGCTGACAAACGTAACAGGAAGCGATCGACAAGGCTTCGTTGAAGGTCAAAGTTCATCGCTGTCGGGCAAAAAGTGGGCATCGGTTTCCTAAACAGAACAACGTCGCATTCACATCACTGTCGCTTGATATATAGACTTACACGATGTAGAGTTAGGCCGCGTTCACACGGAGCATTCCGGCCGCCGAACGTGCTCCGAATCCGGTTCGGCGGCGGCGAGATCCGCCGAAAGGGCCCTCTCCGCGCCGATCGCTCTCGGACCGATTTTTGCGGCGTCTGCCGCCGAATCGGTCACCGCGGACCAATAGGAGCGCTAGTCAAGGAATTTTGAAAAATGGCGGCCAAGCCCTACTCACTTGTTATTCCGCAGTGCACGCAACTGAATGTTGAAACCAACGGGAGTTTAACCTACTCTGTGCCTACTTCGCCTCCGTATTTCGTGAAAGAGGTGACCGAGCTTGCTGTTGGCGTGACCGAGCTTGTTGCGGTCTTGCAGAGCAAAACGAACCCACCAACGCCGCTGGCATCGGTGGTTTTCTGCTCTTCGTGCATTACAAGATAGCCACTTGCCAGCAAAGTAAGCAGTACTGTCTTTTCTTGCTTCTTGCGTACGAGAATCGTCGAAGTATGCACCACTGGATAGCGTAGTAGCGTTTGCGAGCCGCGGCAACAACCGGGTGACAGCGCATCCATCCCGCGTTCGCCCCGTAGTAGATGGCATATTAGGCGGCGCGGGGCGCGTCCAGTGCGAACGACGCTGCGTTTCGGCGGCAGGGGAATTTCGGTCGCTGTAGAAAGCGGATGTTTCAGTGTGAACTAGGCCTTAGAGACCCGTCTCAAACGCGCGGCTCCACCCGCGCATATGAAACTTCGTTCCGCGCTTTCTTTTTTTTTCTCCTTTCAAAGTATATGTTCATGAAATACCTACATGTACTAAAAGGTGTAGCTCACTCGAACTCGGACTCACCTGTGTCTTCCTCAACCGGACTCACTCGGCGTCGCACTCACCAACATTTTCCTCAACTGGACTCGCTTCGAGTCACACTCACCAAAATATTACTCACCCGGACTCACTCCGGTCTGAATGTAAGTTTGAGCGACTCGACTATTGAGTGAGATTGCCTATATTTATGCCCACGTGTGTCTACAGTCGGTGACAGCCTAATGCCTAGTTCGCACTGAAACATCCGCTTTCTACAGCGACCGAAATTCCCCTGCCGCCGAAACGCAGCGTCGTTCGCACTGGACGCGCCCCGCGCCGCCTAATATGCCATCTACTACGGGGCGAACGCGGGATGGATGCGCTGTCACCCGGTTGTTGCCGCGGCTCGCAAACGCTACTACGCTATCCAGTGGTGCATACTTCGACGATTCTCGTACGCAAGAAGCAAGAAAAGACAGTACTGCTTACTTTGCTGGCAAGTGGCTGTCTTGTAATGCACGAAGAGCAGAAAAACCACCGACGCCAGCGGCGTTGGTGGGTTCGTTTTGCTCTGCAAGACCGCAACAAGCTCGGTCACGCCAACAGCAAGCTCGGTCCCCTCTTTCACGAAATACGGAGGCGAAGTAGGCACATAGTAGGTTAAACTCCCGTTGGTTTCAACATTCAGTTACGTGCACTGCAGCATAACAAGTGAGTAGGGCTTGGCCGCCATTTTTCAAAATTCCTTGACTAGCGCTCCTATTGGTCCGCGGTGACCGATTCGGCGGCAGACGCCGCAAAAATCGGTCCGAGAGCGATCGGCGCGGAGAGGGCCCTTTCGGCGGATCTCGCCGCCGCCGAACCGAATTCGGAGCACTTTCGGCGGCCGGAATGCTCAGTGTGAACGCGGCCTAAGCATAAATGTAGGCTCCGCCTACGAGGCCGCACTGCTCTTTTATTTCTCGTGCTTCCGTCGTGTTGCTGCTTCACGCTGCGGCAATGCTCCGAGCTGCTGTCGTTTCGGTTCACATGAAACGGGGCACGATTACAAACTTCAACTGCGTCGAACGACGAATGGCGAGAATGATGCTGTGTACGTGCGGATAAGAGTCGAAAAATGTATTGCGTTGTTTGTCCGAACCATTTACGTTATATCGAAGGACAGCTCTAGTTGGGCGCGCATGACACAATAGGACAGCAGTACACTTTCTTTCTTATTCTTAGCTTGTCACCGGCTATATAGTGTCTCGGACATCTTCCCGAGGCACCCCGTTAGGTTCTCGTGTGTTAAAGTGCAACCCTGCAGCAAAACCTGTACATTTCGGAATCGGCGTCTATAGATTTCAGTCGCTTCGGAGATCAGCATCGATATGTTTCGCGATTCCTCAAGTCGTGTCCCCTTCACAAATGACCCACGTATGAGATATAGGAAAGGCCTGTTTTCAAACGTTAGCTGACGTGAAAACGTCAGCAACGTTAGCGGGGATCTTTTTCAGTGCCCGCCCCCTCCCCCATTTCTTTCCCGATCCAGTCTTCCTCACTGTCCCGGCACTTGCGCGAGACAAATTTTTGAGACACCGGCCCGCAAGTTGAGGTGAGTTTGAGACCTGATATACAGGCCATAAGGTGTTGCCTTGGTAGGCGCGATGGTGCAGGCTCTGTTCCCTGCCGTAGCGGCCATATTTCGATCAGGGTGAAAGGAAAAAGAAAAAAAAAAGCCCTCTTTATCGCTCTCTCCAATTATAATCAGCCTACTACCGCGAATTTAATGTCTTCAACGGACGCTTTATCAACCTGAAGATACGCTGTCTTTGCTGTCGCTCCCTCAAGCAATTTACCGCGAGAGAGAGCGCAAAACAAAAACAAAAAACAAAACAAACGGGACAACAGACGTGAGAGAGAGGGCGTTTTAAAATGAAAAGTAATAAAAAATAAAGTTTTAATTGTCATGCTCCTGTTGTATACGCTCTACATGCCGAGAGAGAAAAAAAAACAAGTGCCTGCTTCACCACGTGTGAAGCGAGCGGAAGGCCCTGGATAATAAAGTCTCATTGTAAATATTCATGACGGGGACATCACACCCCCACAACGCTGCGCCCGTTGTAGTACGTAACGGCATGCTGTGCTATTCCTTTGTCGAGGCGCTCGCAAACAAAAACCAAAGTCTAATAAAACAAACGAAAAGACACTGAACGCGGTCACGTTCAAATTATAGGACGCCTGCATGGGCTGGCCGGAATTAAGGACGGGTGCGGTGTTCTTAATGGCGGTTGAGCAACTGTGCCGTGTAAGGTGATTTCGGGGAGTAATTAGGGAGTAGTTTTTTTTTTTTTTATCGCGGACACGCTTGCCAGCGGTATCCCCCGGACAGTTTGTTAAAATGCGGGGTGGGGGCGCTCGTGAAATGTGTCGGAAGATCGCTATCGGGGTTGTATACCTTTATCAGGCGTTTGGTTCGCGCGTGATAAGGCCTTAGTTGGGGAATGCCGGTGCTATATGCGCCATGTTAGATTAGTTAGCTGGACCATAGTGTTTTAGAGACGGGACGGCCTGCCTGGGAAATTACAAAGGCAGTTGTGACAGTGATAATGAAGTGTACTAAACAACAACAACGACAACGACGACGACAACAACAACAATAATAACAATAACAATAAACAATAACAACAATACTAACCTGAAAAGGGGTGTTCACAATTAATGTTTCGTTAAGCTCATTTACAACGAGAAGCATGCGCAACCATATGACGTATTGGGAACGAACTTTCAAAATTCTCCTTGCTGTAAGCTCTTAATGATGTTTCCGAATTGATGATACCCTTACGAGAAAAAACAATAATAAACTTCGTCAAATTGTGTCAAGAACAGGCGCAATTTTACCGCTACAAAACAAGTAAAGAATCGTTTCGCACCTCTCAGCTAGTGAGATGTCAAAAAAAAAAAAAACTGCCGATCGAGCGACGAAAGACACACTAAACACTCACGACTTGTCCGCAAGCGCATCAAGCATCTAGAGCAGCAGGTTCCCGCCGTTTCAAAGCTTCCATCTGCTTCAAGCTTCGTCTTCAATTGCTTAAGCACCGACCCCAGCGTCGTGTGCACCCCGAAGCGTGCAACACACCGACGGGGCTGTTGGTTCTCGCCGTCTCTTCTATACGCACACCACTCGCGTACTCATCGCGCCGAAGGCGAAAGCGGCCTCAAGCCGTTACACACATTTTGCAATGCCCGCTCTCCTAACGCACCACCACCACCCGACAATTCAAGCAGCTCCCCGCATCCCACGATTCGATGGGATACGGCGATATAGCGGCGCGCGCGTCTCGTCCGATAGGACGCTCTGCCGACGACCATCGCCGTGTATAGGGTCGTTGTTCGCCGTCGTGCGCCAACTGCAGCGCGTATAAAGTCGTTTGTGACTCGCACTGCCTCTTCGTGACTGCGTGTGCCTATATGGCACGCCAGTGCACATTTTGAAGACACTTTAGGAACAAGGTATACGCGAAGCTTTGCGTTAGCGTTTTTAGCCACTGCGCATGCGTCTCACGCTATCCTTTTGGGTATCCACGTTACATCACGAAAAGGGTCCATTGTTCCCAAAGAAGGCGATAGGCCTCTTATAGCCTATGCTAAAACTGCAATAAAATAGTTACACGAAAGCGACATAAGCTTTGTTATTAGAGCAAAAGTTGTTTTTGGAAATACAGTGACCATGATGTTCGATAATTAAACTTACACGAAGCGACGTCAACGGTGACGTTACAACAGTGCCTTGTAAGAAGCTCGAGTGATCTCGAAGTAGACCCTCAAAGGCGCTCTATCCACATCTTCGCCAACTTTAAGAGCATTCATTTTTGTTTTCCTTTGGTGTGATGAATAAGGCTATTTGGAAAGTGACGGCAGCGGGGGCTCATGGTGTGTGTAGCTCCTGAAGCGAGCATGCATGTGCATGCTGCTAGCACTTTGATGTCACGGGGACCGGTGCCTGCTTACAACAGTCATTCGCGGGGCAGCTGTATATTGTACTGTCGTCTCTCGCTGCCGTTCCCTCGTGTTATCCCCTGCGTACCGACCGGCCCCTACAGCGCTCACTGCGCCGTCTGTCTGCGTGCCCATGAAGGCTCTCTGCGTTGCAACGGAAGCAGTCGTAAAGCGTCCTTTTCCCACGGCTGGTCGGACTCGGCAGCGCGAGCCAGCCGTGGAGTCACGAAGTCGCCCTCAGCTCTCTGGCATCGCGGGAACACGGCGAGCGCAGCGCCGCCCGGCGTGTTTCTCGCCGATCGACAAACTGGAGCATCTGCGTTGACGCTCCGGGAGTAATGGTTGATGGCGCCTGTATCGCGAAGGAGCTAGAGCGCTTTTTTTGTGTGTATGTGCGTGCGTGTGCATGCGGTCCGTGCGTTTGAGCCACGTGTGTTCGCATGAAATTCGCGCGCGGATTTGTGTCGACGTGTGTGTGGGGTGACTGTGCGCGTTTTACTGTGTACGCATGTCTGAGAGTAAACGAGACGCGTTTGGGCAAGCATATGTGTCTGTCGTGTACCCCATATAGAGCTTCCTACTATGTTTACAATAAGATTGAACTGTGGCGCTGCGTGTGTCGATAGGTATGATGGGTACGACTACCCATCATACCCATCATACCATGGGTATGATGGGTAGTGCATCGATTGGCCTCGTCTTCCAACTCGCAGCTTCGGACACACTTGAGGCTTTGTTTATTTCTGTTTTTTTTTGTTTTGTTTGGGGTAAAACACTGTCTCGTTGTGAGCCTTGTGAGTTTACTTGAATTGGTCAGCTTAAAAGGCTCCAGGAAGCGAAGTGGTTCCGCTGGACTTTTGCTAAACATCTTGCGGCAATATGACTACAGCATACACTGGGCCACACGTAACCGAAGAAAGTTCAGGCAAATCCAACTGCTACCCACCACGTCTATGCTGACTGAAGCGCCATACTTCGAGGCTTCCGTAGACACTAGCGCTAGATTTCCCTCTAGTGTAGTGTGGTGAATCCGTATGCTCTAGTAAATAGTTTATGGTACGATTAGGCATAATATGCAGAGATGGGACGACAATGTTTTTGAGAGCAAGTGGGAAAAGCTGACGTCAAGAAGATATGGAATTGAACTGGGCACTTGCGACGCATATGGTAGATAACCGGTAGTGAGGCCTGTAGCCAGACATTCTTTTTTTTTTTTTGGAGGGGGGAGGCCTATTTGGCACCTCTCCCCCTTCAACAAAAGCTAGGGGAGGGGGCACACCCTCCTGGCTACAAGTTTGTTGGTACGGTAGTATGTCAGTCGCTGCGCAAGCGAACGAAAGTGAAGTCCTGGATGGCTCACAAGATATGGGTGTTGTTGAAACAAGGTATGCTCAGGAGAGACCCAGCTGTCGCAAGACAAGCCAATGGGAATAAAATATGTGGTCGCAGATAACCGGTCACAGAGTCGGTGCCAAGCAAATGAAAGCAAAGCCCAAGATGGCTCACAAGACAAAATGTTATTAAAAGAGGATATGCGAAAGACATGTGGTATACCAAGCTGTCGCTAGACAAGCTAATGAGAATTGAACGCCTGGTTGCAGATAACCGGTCACAGAGTCAGCGATAGCCGGTCACAGAGTCGGTGCCAAGTGAAGGAAAGCGACGCCCAGGATGGCTCACAAGTTAGGGTGTTGTTATTAAAACAAGCTATGCGCAAGAAAGTGATAGAGCCAACTGTCAAAAAGAACAAAGACAATTGGGATGAGATATTCGTTCACAGGTAACCGGTCACGGTGTTACCGATAGCCGGTCACATAGTAGATAACCGGTCGTGGAGTCAGTGCCAAACGAAGAAAAGAGAAGTTCAGGACTGCTCACAGTGTTGCGTATAGTGTTTAAAACAAGACATAAGATGGAGCTAGCAGTTGCGAGGCCAACCATGCAATGGTAATTAGAGGCCTCTGCGAACAGAATCTGAGAGAGAGAGAAAGAGAGCGGGAGTTTTGATGCGCCATGTCGTTCTCGTGTTCCTCTTTCTTCTCATCTTTGCGGAGTGAGCGTATGACATGATGAAGATGTCTCTGTTTTGCGACCGTGCTCTACTGACCGGAAATGGTGGGAAAGCGAGCGAAGAGCTGAAGCCAACGAACCATACGAGCTATGCGGGCTCCGAATAGCCTAGCCGCGTGCGAAATGGCAACTACGCCCGCTATTCTGAAGTGGTGGGCGGGAACGGTGCTTAAGGTAGAACTAACTGGCGGAACGGCGTTCGTTCACGGTAGTCATGAGAAACGGAGCATAAAACACCGCAACTACGATGTGAACTGCAAGATTTTGACGAGGCTGTGGCAGTATGCCTGAGTTGCCGCTTTTCCAAACAAACAAACATAAGACGAAATAAAGACGAGGATTGGGGCGTTATATAAGAAAAAGTGATGGGGTAGTTCAGAAACACTGACACAATATTGCAATGATGCCTAACGAAGCGTTGAATGCACGAACCCAGGAAACGGAAACGAAAGAGATGGGCATTCCTCGGGCATATCGGCTCCGTTTAAAGAAGTGACTCTAGAAAAAGGAAGGAACAAAAAAACATCGGTACTAGGAAGACTGGAAGATGAAAACAGTTATTTTTATTATCCGTCGATTGTATTTGCCTTCCTCCTCCTGGCGCTAAAGCTGCAGCTGGCGCGGTAGCACTACTCCCACGATCGGTCCACCTTTAACCAAGTGACGATGCCGTGTGATGATATCACCATACGACGTCGCGATGACGTGGTAAAAATGAGGCGTCCTGCGACGTCATGATGACGTCACATGATAGCGTAATAACGATGTTTTTACGCACCATTTTACCACCGACGGCCACTCTTTGCCTTCTGTGGTAAGGCACCTGAGGCTCTCGTCTTTATAATCGTACCACGGACAAACGAAGATTTAGCCGTGGTAAGGACAACGTTCAAGCGGGGGTGTTTGATTTTTTTTTACGTTTGCTTACACCTTGTCTTATAAGAGCACACAATGGCTGAACCCCACACCTTCACCGAGTGTGGACGGGCAGTTACGTGCAACAACAGCCCCACGCACCTTTCTGGCTCTTGGGGGAAGAAAACAAAAAGTTTGGCCAATTGTGCGCTTAACTAGGTGCGTTGACCCGTGAAGACAAACCGTGACCGCGTGTATCGCGTGCAACAAGAGCGAATGTAAAATAACAAACAAACAAATGAACCAACAAACGCATCCTCATAGGCGTAAATAGTCTAAAGACGCATACAAGACAGGAAAATAAAACGCGCCGACGGTTAGCATCAGAGTCTTGCCTCGTGCAAAGTGGGATGGGCTTGGGATGGGGCGAGCTCTCTACGCTGACGTGTGCGTCAAACGAAGAAGCATACGATGGTAATCGGGATAAAAGAAAACGAAGAAAGCACAAAGACGCCAAAACAAAGCAACAACAAAAAATAAAGTATCGAAAGCTCGCGGTCGAACGAGCGAGCCACAAACAATCTCCCTCTGTGTCCGCGCAGCTCGGATGCGTGAAGGATGTAAAGCTAAAGAGGCAGCAGCGTCAGCGGTTGCGCGCAACAGGAGCGCAGCGCAGTAGCTACACAGAAGCACGCCGGCCACGCAACGAAAGGCAGTCGCGTTCTCTTTCGAAAAAAAGGCTCTCCGGACGTTCTACTCGCCCTCGAAGAGCGAGCATCGTGCACGAGGCGGCGAGAAGCGGTAGCAGCAAGCTAGCAGGGCCGGCGCTCGTAACAAAGATCGCATCCAGGCACGACTACGGGGAGGGATCAGCAGCGCGCGCCTCAAGCTCACCCCGGCGGCGCACAGATTAGCCGTTCGCACGCATACCCTCGTTGTTCTTCGCCCGCTCTCCGGAAAAAAATCGTGATTTTCGAGAGCGGCGGAGCGAGAGGGTGATATTGCAGAGAGCAACAAAAGGTGCGTCGCGCTCCCGAAGCACGACCAAAGCGCGTACGGTAGCCGGCTCGGCGAGCCATGTGAGTCAGCCCCCCCGCCGCCGTTCTCCTTGACGGGAAGCTACCCGCCCCGAGCGGGGCAGCGGCGCTGCGAATACTGTACTGAGCCAGCAGTAACGTTTGGAAGAGAAGCCATTGCTATCTCGCATCGGCTGGCTACCGGCTTCCGAAATCTTCCTTCCAACCGATCACGACTTTTCGGGCGGGAGTCGTGCTGGGAGAGGAGGAGCTCGAGAACAGCGCGAGGAGGCGCAGGAGGGATCACTTAAGTAGGAAGAAGGCGCTCTGGCGTAACCGCCACCCTCTCTCTCCAGCATCCGTCGGTTCGCACCACGCGCCCTCCCGCCGGGTTACGTTCGAGACGTTTCGGCCGCAGGAAAGTGCTCTCCATTTTGTCTTCTCCACTCTCTGCGCTCTGCTTGGGTCGGCAGAGTCTTTCTTCCGTCCTAAAGAGTCTCGGTGCGTGCACGCAGTATGCGGAACGGAAACGAGCTGGAAAAGCGTCGTGCCGTCGTTTACCCAATGCTCGCACGCCTGGCTTGCTCGTCCGCCGCTGTGGCGACGTTTCGGCCGCGGAACAAAACTGCTCTCCCTTTTGTCTCTTCTTCTTTCCCCCCCAAAAGCGTCTTCATCGCCGATTTCCACCGGACGCCCGCTGTGCGGTCCTCCGAGTTCCATCATTATTTCTTTTATCTTTTGTCTGAAAAGTCACGTCCTGTAAAGTCCACTTCACTTCCAGAGCGTGTCCCACGATTTGCTTCTTCCATTTAGATCCTCGTCTCCCAACTTTGTGGCTGTTATTTTCTATCAATTGTTCTGTCCTTTTGTCTTTCCTTCTGGAACGTAATGGTCGCGCGTCGATTTTTGCCCTTTTACGTGCATTGCGCGTGCACTACGCGTGTTCGGCGCACGCTCCGTAGAACAATGAGATGACCCCGACCGGACTCGGGCAGCGGCGAGGGTGGAGAAGGAGTGCTCGGACGACGACACAAAGGAAGAAGCAGAAGAAGCTGTCTAGGATGAGGGAGATTAAGATTGGTATGCTCGGATTGCCAGTCAATACATCCATCCTATTATCGTTTCGAGCCAGTCAGTTGGGTGTGGGCCGCAGTGCTATTCTGTCAGCGCTACATAAATTCATTCAGGCAACCGGAAGGATACGCTGCTAGTGGTACTGCCAGATATATCCAATTCTTTCTCCCCCTTCCTCATTCTTGTTAATTTGTTTTATATATTCTGATTTATCGCATTCTTCTGCAACTTTATCAAGTTTTTTTCAAAGGAACAATATTATTGTTTCCAGCTAATTTCTCTTTATTTTTTTTTGTTTTAGCGAGTGTTGTAAAAAATGATCTATTATGAGGTACAGTGTGGCCAATCCCCCATGTGGGTATGAGCCAAGATCTCCTAGGAGACAAGACAAGACAAGATCAGCACCACGCTCTCTTGCTGCAAGTTTGCGAGTCGTTCTGCGGTATAAGATGACGGAAAAGATTTAAACGAACTTGGTTCGATGCTAATGTCGCATCGCAGCATCATTAGAGGTCGCGTAGGTAATGAAACCAGTGGGAGAATACAAAGTAACAAATTAATATTAGCCCATCGTTGTACACCCCCCCCCCCCCACACACACACACACCTTATGATAACATTTGTTTTGTTGGACTTGACGTGTATCACGTTCCACTATAGATCGTCGAGTCATGCTACCTACTGGAGATCTGCTAGCGCTGGGCATAGAACATCCGGTATGGTCGTTGTACCGACTCAGCGTATGGTGAGCCCAGCTTGCGCTACTACCGTAGTGTAGTAGCGCATGTGTAGTTTAAGCTCACCTATACGTCTTGTTTTTGTGTCCTCTTCTTTCTATCTCTGTATATTTTCATCCCTTAATCATCATCACTCAGAGTAGCATAGCGAACCGGAAGCTGGTCTGGTCGGCCTTCCTGCCTTTCCTTCTTCTTCCTCCTCCTCCTCTTTTCCCTCTTGACGACCTGGCGGATGATTACTCACCTCAAACCAGTGAAACAGCTGTTTTTACTTTCGAAGTATTCATCATCGCCATCATCATCATCATCATTATCATCACAAAGGCCTGCTTGGTGCTGCCACTTGATATTCGCAAACTTGTTAATTTCATCTGCCCACGCAAATTTTTGTCTCCTCACTTGCTTGTCTGCTCTGGGAATCCAGTCAGTTGCCGTTAATGACCAGCGGTTGTCCTGCCTATGCGCTGCGTGCCCGGCCCATGTCCACTTCTTCGTTTTGACCTCAACTATGATATCTTTTACCTCGGTTTATTCCCTGACCCACTCTGCTCTCTTCTTGTCTCTTAAGGTTACACCCATCATTTCCTTTTCCATCTCTCACTGCGTCATCCTCAATTTAAGCTGAACCCTCTTCGTAAGCCTCCCCGTTTCTGCTACGCGTAGGCAAGTACCAGCAAGATGCTGCTGTTATAAACCTCCCTCCCGAGGAATAGGGGTAATCTACCATTTACGATTTGAGAATGCTTGCCGAATTCGCTCCACCCCATTCTTATTATTCTAGTTACTTCGATCTCGTAGTTAGGCCCCGTGGTTACCACCTGTCCTAAGTAGACGCACTGTTTTAGAAGTGCACTGCTACCTGTCTCGAAGCGCTGTTCTCTTCCGAGGTTGTACATTATGTTCGTTTTTTGCAGATTCATTTTAAGACCTACCTTTCTGCTTTTCTTGTCTAATTCGAAGTAATAAGGTCTTTGTAATCGTCGCATACGCTCCTAATCATGTCCCACTTAAAATGTCCCGGTTAAATATACAGCCAGGAAACCGGACATATTTTTTGTCCGGTTTCCTGGATATAGCCAGTATTTAGCCAGGACCTGATTAAGAATGTAGTTTCTTTTCTTGTCGTTGATATCTTTTCATGTATATATATATATATATATATATATATATATATATATATATATATATATATATCGCATTGTAGTTATAGGGACCTAAATCGCCTAGAATTATTCTTCTATATACAATACTGATAACGTACCCTTCGGGACTACTGCTAATGCACGAAAAGGGTCGACTGATAAATAGTACGCAGTCAACAAAAAAAAGTAAACCTTAAGTCACGTTTCTGGGTGCGTTCACCACGCAGAGAATGAACGAATGAAAGAAGAATGCAGATGTACCAAATACTCGTTTGTTGTTCGAAGTAAACAAAGCCAACTGGTTACCATAACGACCTAACGGTGTCGCTGCACTCGCGATGGCGTACTTGCAGCAGACTCAAGCTAACACACCACATACGCAAGTTGCGAAAGAAGCAAAAAAAAAAAAAGAGAGAGAGAGAGAAACTCCGGAAACCGCAGAGTTGTTCAATGCATTTATCCCGTGTTGGGTCTCTCTGCTCGCGTTCGCAGATACAACTCGCGTATCGTTCGGTTTTTTTTTTTTTTAGTGGAGAAAATAGCGGCACATCATTAGGATTAAACGAGAAGCCTCCAGAATGATGCCAACGTGGCGCCGAAAAATTGAGCACGGCCGCTGGGTAGAAAACCTTCTTTTTCGTTCAGCGGCCGCGAATTGTCAGGGAAAATAAGCTCTTTTCCCTGAGCTCTCCGAACGTGACCAGAGTTTTGAATCATGGAAGGTTTGAGCAGCCCGAACGATGCCAACCGTGTAGCTATGTGCGCAGAAAGAAATTACCTTCCAGGCCGTTCTAAATGGGCATACAGTGTATACATGCTACATCGCTCTACATACATCGAAGTCGTCGACCAAAATGCGGAACCTCCGAATACCAATTTCAATCCACACACACACACACACACACACACACACACACACACACACACACACACACACACACACACACACACACACACACACACACACACACACACACACACACACACACACACACACACACACACACACACACACACACACACACACACACACACACACACACACACACACACACACACACACACACACACACACACACACACACACACACACACACACACACACACACACACACACACACACACACACACACACACACACACACACACACACACACACACACACACACACACACACACACACACACACACACACACACACACACACACACACACACACACACACACACACACACACACACACACACACACACACACACACACACACACACACATATATATATATATATATATATATATATATATATATATATATATATATATATATATATATATATATTTCCTTTGCATCTGGACGTTTCCCAATGGTACAGCCGATACACAACCAGCCCGATGATTTTTTTTTTGACAACCCGTTGGCGCTCAAACAAAAACCATTCCTCGCGCCCACTTTTCTCCTTCTTTGTTAACATTATGGTACGTGTCCTCATGAGCGTATCATGAAGAGATAATTGCGGTCACCGTGAAGAGCGCGTGCGTGCTTAAGCTGATCGATATAGAGAGAGTTTCAAGGGGGAAGGGGGCGCAATAATAGTTTTGCGGAAAAAAAAAACAATGAGACCAGACCGCGAAGCCATTCCGAAGCCAAGCGAAGCCGTTTGTGGATGCAGTATACGAATGACGGAGAGCCGATATTACGCAGAGCCAGATTGGTCGTGGTCGAACAATCCGCGCTTGTGAGAATTATAAAACGGACGGTTTTGGCACATTTTCTTTTTCTTTTCTTTTTGTAGTGCGCGTATACGTGTGCACACGAGCATCACGATGTAAACTGCGAGCACCGCAACTGAGTGGAAGGATTTGTCGAAGACAAATAAAAAGGAAAAAAAAAAGAAAGCAACGTGCGCCTGCGTATGAAGATTTCAGATGGCCGAACGAGAACGAAGCTGTGAAGCGGCCGGGCATGTCACGTATCCACTTGCACGAACGTCAGTAACCCTCCCCCATCTCCCCTCTCTGCGTCTCATTTCTATTTCCCCGAGAGAGCCTCGGCCGACATCTCTCTGGGTGGTGCCCACTAAATTGAACATGCCACCAAAAGCGCGTCCTGGGACGCCGCCGCGAAAGAGTTATTCTTCAGGCTAATTGTGTGCGCTTAATTAATAGGACTGTAAATCAATAGGACACGCACACATACACACAAAGGTATGCATGCGAAAACACACGCACACATGTGCCTGCACACACACAGGCGCGCACACAAATACACTCACGCACACACAAACGCGCACAAGCACACTCACTCACTCACTTTCTCTCTCTCTCTTTCTCCCGCTCTTCACAGCACTGAGTAGTCTATGCGCCTCACAGCACCCAGTAGTCTATACACCTAAGGTAGACAAGTTTTTTTTTGTGAACTTGTGGAATACTCGGTCAAAAAGAAGTAAGGCTTTATCTGAGAACACAAATGAGGCGCCTAGATTCTTGGAGAGTATCGTGAGTGTGCATGCACGTGCTGGCGCGTCACGAAAGTGGAGTGGTCGAATCACGGAATAGTCATCTGCCGCCCGCCTGGTTGGTTCAGTAGTACACGCGGTTAGCCGAACGCGCCAGCTAGATTCCTGCGGTCCAGATGCTCGCACCGATAAAAAAACCCCAATAGAGGAATCCAGGTCGCCTCGATAAACCAAAGCTGTACACTGCCCGTATGTATACGCGCGCTGAAATATTAAACCAAGTCTGTTCCTGTTGTTTTAGTCATACTGTGCGTGTGAACTCACTTTCAAGAAAGAAAGAAAGAAAGAAAGAAAGAAAGAGAGAGAGAGAGAGAGAGAGAGAGAGAGAGAGAGAGAGAGAGAGGAAAAAAGAAAGAAACGGAGATAGGAAAAAAGATAGAAAGAGAGATAGGAAGAAAGAATGAATGAATGGGGGAAAGAAAGGAAGAGAAAGAAAGAAAGAAAGAAAGAAACAGTGGCGCCGTAATGACAGCGTAATGACAGCGTCTCGACTTCTTGTAGCTGTTATGATTTTGGCGAACTAATAATAATAATAATAATAATAATAATAATAATAATAATAATAATAATAATAACGCTGCACCCAACGCGGCTTTTCACTGTCACTGGGATCGACCCAGCGCTAACCAAGCGATGATGTCGCGTGATAACTTCATCGTGCATGCGACGTCGCCAAATTGTCATGATGACGTCATACGGGGACACCTTCCCGTGATGATTTTTCTAATCGCTCGCGTTCACGCCGCTGCCACCGACTGCGATTTCTCGCGTTTGACAGGGCTTCGAAGGCTTTCGACTAAGTTGTAAAATAAGTATCTATGAGATGCTACACGTCAAGCCTCTTTCACTGACACAACGCACTCATTCGCTGTAGCTTCTCTTCTTCCTCCACCCCCCCTCTTTTATCTTCTTCACTCAAATGTATTATTTCACTTTGTATTTCGACGTGCAGCACGGCAACCGGCATGCACGCGTTGCTACTGAGGCCACTAAAAGACGAACGCTGCCCCGCCACGGTGATCTAGAGGCTAAGGTACTCGGCTGCTGACCCAGAGGTCGCGTGTTCGAATCCCGGCTGCAGCGGCTGCATTTCCGATGGAGGCGGAAATGTCGTAGGCCCCTGTGCTCAGATTTGGGTGCACGCTAAAGAACCCCAGGTGGTCGAAATTTCCGGAGCCCTCCATTATACGGCGTCTCTCATAATCATATTGTGGTTTTGGAGCGTTAAACCTCACATATCAATCAATCAAACGAACGCTGACAACGACTCGGTTGACTAGAAGCAGGTGGCGGTGAGACCGAAACCTCATTGAAACCAGCCATAAAACCAGATATCCGCAATCAATAAAAAAAATTCAGACTGATGAGGTGGCTTATCGATGCCCGCAATCGCGAGTACCCGCCCACCGGACGCGCCAAATAGCTCGCGCCCCGGCCAGCGCCCGGACGGACCCCTGTGCGTGTCCCGTCAGCCTTGCAACTGCGATGCCCTGTCAAGCGTATCGTGTACGCATGGCCGCACGTCGCTGGGCAGGTGGTAAAGCGTGCGCTCTCAACGAGAGAGCCGAGCTATGTAGCGAGGTGTCGATTGTGTTATGCGTTAGCAAACAATGGAAGAACGTGACAAGCGCGGCGTATAGTTTCGCATTTTCGTTATCCTCGCGTAAGTGGTCATTGTACTTTGTCTACGCGGCCAGGACGTCCAACGACGTGTCGGCAGATGCGGTGCGTAAATGAGGCTGTAAATCACTGGCGGGAGGGGGGGGGGGGGGGCGTGCACGCGCCGGTTATTTGCGAAAGGGGCAATACGACTTAATCATCGCGTAATAGAAGTGCTGGGTGAAGTACGTGTAACACAAAGAAAAGGCCGTTTAAACGAAGCGAGTTGAGACAGCCGTCTTGCCCATACGCTTAGCTATAAGATATATTCTTGCGCTGAAGCTTCTTTATATGCGAGGAGGGGAGGCGACGGGATTTTTCACGAAACAGCGGAAGGTAGAGGCGAGAATCGTCGGCCAGTGAGCCTCTTGGAAAGGGAGACGGAAGGGGGGAGGCTCTTCAGGGAGTTGGTGAACTTAGGGGTCGGTTTTTAGGTGCGAAGCTCCTCTTAGTCCAAGCTTGTCCTGCCTCAGGCGTGACCGGCAGTATTAGAAAAAGAAACACAGACAGACAGACAGACAGACGTACGCATGGATGTGCGGACGGACAGGAGCACGGACGGATGCATAGACGAACGCAGACAGACAGGCGCACGGACTGACACACACATACATACATACATACATACATACATACATACATACATACATACATACATACATACATACATACATACATACATACATACATACATACATACATACATACTTACATACATACATACATACATACATACATACATACATACATACATACATACATACATACATACATACATACATACATACATACATACATACATACATACATACATACATACATACATACATACATACATACATAGACAGGCAGGCAGGCAGGCAGGCAGGCAGGCGCATCGCCCCACACATCATCATTCACTCCGTGGGTATGTCGTGATTTTCTTGCCATACGAGTTAAAGTTATGTTTTATTTCTCCTTTTCTTACCATATTTTGTTGAGGTAAGCGATAGTTTCGGGGCCCCTCGTGCCCCCATCCGGCGAAACTCGCAGACAAACGTCAGTATCTCGGGATACAAGATTTTCGTACCTCGTAATTATTTTCGCTCTTTTCCGTTATATCTTTGGAAACATTAAAATGCATTTCCAGCCATCTTCCTCGACCACTTCATCGATCACGCAAAGTGCTCGTTAACGGAAACTGATTGGCGAGTATCTGCTATTTGTGTACACAACGATCATACCGTCATAGGAGCGAGAGTTTCAGAGCACGGTGGCCTTTATTATTATTATTTTTTTTTGAGGCGGTGCAATTTCTTGGAGCACATGGTGTTATCAGATTGGAGGAAAGAGTGCAAGATAATGGCTGCTTTAGCTATGTGATGGAACACCTTTTTTCCAAAATGTGCACCTCAAGGTAAAAAGGAGAGGGGGATTTCGCTCACCACCTCCGCAAGGGGAAGTCGACGAACTTCACCTGGAGAGGGGCATTATCGTTTTCAAAAATTGGCACGCAGGAAAGTAAAAAGAACAAAAAACTAAAAACGCGAAAAACAAGAGCTACAATCCAAACTGAGTGGTGAAGGTGCTGAAATTTGCACCCCCCCCCCTTTTTTTTTAAATATACGCCTCGGTTCTGCTTGAAATTTCACACTCTTGTCGTCGATGGCGCAGAAAAGGAGCAAGGTCCTGATCGACGACAAAATTGGCGTACGCATCAGCATGGTGCATGGCCCCAAATCCACGTCGTGTAACAACCGCGATCAATAATTGCTCTCGTACTCTTCGGCAAAGTAGGATGAAGAGTAGAAAGACGGGGCTTTAATTAGCGGACGAATCAGAAGACGCCTTCATCAACGCCGTCTTGTTTGCGAGTAATTATTATCTCGCCTTATATTTATCCATGCCCCCCCCCCCTCCCCACCTCCCGCTTTGCGTCAGCGTAACCACGTTGCGAAATGACCCATGCGATAGCGAGGATGTAGATGATCTCACCAAAAGCGTTCGAGAAGAGATGCGCTATGTGCTGCCTGCCTCGAGCGAACCCCTTGATAAGGTGCCCCCTGATTAAGGGGTGTGCCTCCCCATAGCGGCCGCTTATTTGATGCGCCGTTGGCCCGAGCAGCATACCTTATTGGCTAATTGCTGCCGCCGTGAAAGATGGCGCGGAATAGAGCTGTACGTGGCAGGGCAATCTGTCCGCGTCGTGCAGAGGAGACATGGTAGATAGGCGCGTAGCCTGAAATGTTTTTCGAGGGGAGGGGGGGGGGGGGCACCACCTTGATTTCGGGAGGAGCACCCTCTTAAATTGGCCATTTTCTCGCTCCCCATGCCAAGCGAAAAAAAAATTTCGGGGGGGGGGGGGGGGGAGAGCACGTGTTAGGTGTGCCATCCCCTGGCTACGTCCCCGATAGGAGGATACACAAAAGCTTCGCAAAATTCCCTGGACCTCTGAATTCTCAGCTATTTAGAGTGCAGCGACGTCCTACGTGCAGTGTGCCTCGCGGAATTCAGGGCGGGCGCCGCACCTCTTCACACTGTAGCCCCGGGCTGCGCCTTCGCACGTGGGCCTAGGTGACCAGAGGTTAGCATAAAGAACATAGAAGAAGCGATGAAAGGGTGCCGAACGCAAAAGGGTAACGCCTGCAAGTGTGAGCAGGATACAGTGCTCGGTACGAACCTGCTACAGGACGGTGTTCTCGCCACGTCAGTCATTTTAAAACTGCCGCGAAATCAGGGGTGCCCACTGGTGTTCACGCTTGTTATACTTACATCTTGCAAATTGCTGCCCCGCTTTTCGCGGATCGTTGTTACGTAATTCGGATCGTGCGCATGGCGCGAAAAGTTGATTTGCGGAACAACATAGCGTAGGAGTGTGTGTGGTGTGATATATTATTTAAGATTACACACTTCGAGGTTGCGCGTGTACAGTGTTGCGGTTTGCGATGCATGCTTAAACCTTAGAGAATGCGTTTGAAAAAAAAAGGTAGGGCGATGCAGGGGGGGGGGGGGCGCAGTATTGGTGGTCGTTGCGCAGAATTGCCTTACAAAAGTGTTGCCGACACACAGTGAGCAGTCCAAAGGTCGGATGCCGGAGTCCAGAAGAAAAGAACGCATGAACCGAATGGGCGCATGCAATGTGGCGGCGGCAGTACACTCCCGGCAGTCTATAGAGACCCACAGAGAGAGAGAGAGAGAGAGAGAGTGTCGCCTAAACACAGTGAGCAGTCCAAAGGTCGGATGCCGGAATACAGAAGAAAAGAAGACCCACATAGAGAGAGAGAGAGAGAGAGAGAGAGAGAGAGAGAGAGAGAGAGACCGATGACTTCTGAAGAGCTAGAACAAAGACGGGTCGCAGCCACTCATTTTTCTTTAAAGTAGTCCTGTTTTGGTGGCTCGATTCCGACTCGGTGGGTAAAACCGTTTATGGCCGTCTACACGCCGCTGCAGAAAGGTAGAGGCCGTTGGGAGGGCGTGGCGAGAGAGGATGAAAAGTGGCCAGGTTTCGAGGTGCATGCACGCGGGGTGTGTCTGCGTGCACCGCCGGACGTGTTTACAAACAGCCACACCGACTTGCCTATCGAAGCGTGCCGGCCATTCCAAGTTGGACCGCATCCGCTCTTTCATGTGGTCGGTGAAGCGGCTTCCTGCGACACCAGAACGTATACGCTGGCGTGATCGTGACAATGCTTTCTAAACTATAAGCGGTTGCTGTGAATCTGAATGCTAAACATTAGAGGGTGTACAGATTTTTCGCGCGTAGTAAAAGAAAGCATGATAATAAGGGCTGCAGCGCGAGCACGAAGGTGCTAGAAGAAACGTGAAATGAAAGGCGAGGCAAGGAAAGCAAAAAGGACAACACGAGCGCTGTTTGCTTTCCTTGCCTCGCCTTTCGTTTCACGTTTCTTCTAGCACCTCCGTGCTCGCGCTGCAGCCCTTATTACCATGAATTCCAACCAACTAGCCCAAATAGCAGTTCTTCTTCAATGTAAAGAAAGCAGCATATCTACGAATAATGTCATAACGTGAAACCAACTTAACAAGGAGGATGTTCTCCGTGATGAAGCAGTAATAGTAATAATAATAATTATTGTTCGCCTTGAAATCACGATGTGATTACCAAAGACCTATTGTGAAATGCTCGGGAATTTTGACCAGCTGGGATTTCGTAGTGAGAGACCGAGAAATGTATCACGAAGGCTGGTAGGTTAACCAGGAAAAATATCCAGTTGGCTACCCTGTACTGGAAGAAGAGAAAAAGCGTTTGTTTAACGTACACCTAAACCATAGCACCTGACATTTTGATTCCATGGAAATGCAGTCGTTGTGACCGAGATTCGATTCCTCGGCCTTGGAGTCAGCAGTCGAGCATATCTTTAGGCAATCGCAGCTAATCAGGAGGAAGCGGTGGTAGTGTCGGTAAAAGAAAATTATTCAACTGGCTATTCAAGGCGTCTACGCTTCCCAAGTGCATTGACACTTCCGTCTTTTCTTCGGAATGTATGAAATCGTGACAGGGTTTACCGCGCCCGAGGAGCAGAGAGAGGGTGAGGATATTCGGGACTATGCCACAGAGACAGCAACTCTACTCTCAGAATTTCTAAACTACCGTAGCATTCTCGTCCCTTCCTTTTGCCAGGCAATCTTAAGGTGGCATTCAGTGAATGGTACTTTAGCTGGCTCACTAAGTGAGCTAGATAAACCGCGAGCTAGATAAACGACTACTTGCCGTCTAGCTCACTGAAAGAGCTAGAGGACAAGTGGTGGACTGTCAAAGGATGGACAGTCATACGGTATACCAATCCATAGTATTTGATGACGATAAGTCCACCGATGAAAATGTCGGCCAGCGTACCTAAGGCACCCATTCTTGTTTAGACAGCCTATATATCAAACAGTCATATAGTGTGGTTTATTTTGCTTTTGTGAGGGAGTACGTTGTAACCAGGGCTGTCGGGAGAAATGCGACAAGTGTAATAACGCTGGCAGCTCAAGGCGCTGCTCTGCTGGAGGTTTCGTAAAACGATCAGGTACGTTCTCCTACGCATTCACAAAGAACAATGAAGACAGATCCAAAGCGGCTTAAAGAATATGAGAAGTAAGGAGCAAGCGGCGAATCCTTTGACACCACAAGTTCGGATATGCGGAGCACTACAGGTGAGCGATATCCGGTGGGCTTGGCAGGCGAAGAAGCGTTCATGGCGCTTTCGGGATTGGTAATCCAGTGGCTGTGCACCAAACCGTTGTGCAGTGTTCACCGACAAAAAAAAAAGATGATTTACAGTGACGTTATATGGCGAGCCCTGGAGGACCATGTGACTTGTCTTTTAGAATGTGACGTACGGCAGTCACTGAAAACTGGACCACGGCCGCTGGATGATTGGACTGTAGGTCGCCAAAGGCCAGCGTCTCCCTTGAGCTAGATAGCATCAACACATTTGTCGAGAATGCTCCAGCGGCGTGTTGCGCACTTCGCTGGCGAAGTCTATCGACTACGCTTGGTTTGAGGTGGTCTAAATCGAATCATGCATCAATGATTGTAGGAAATGCGTAGACTTGGGCTGTGTCCGACAATTGGTTCTATGCGGTACGAGATGCGCCGCTACAGTGTTCTAGACAGGTTCGCCGAGTTCTCTACGACGGTGACTGTGAATGTGTTCGGTATCGACTCATTCAGTTTAGCCGATGGGCGTTCGGCACCCGATGTCCTCCGCACACGGAGCAGTCACCTCGCGGGCATCCAAACGGTGGCAGGGCTAGCTGGCCGCCCCAGGTGAGGTGGAGACGTGCCCGCACCGCTGCTCATTAAGGCGCCCTTCGCTTCACAAACACACAGACGCAAACACACGAAACGGCGCATGCCCGCAGCGGCGGTAGTAATCAGGCCCCAAGGACGGATAAGGCTCTCCACAGAGCTGCCTTCTCTCCGTCGGACGACGTACCAGGCGAGGCGGGCCGGACGAAGCTTCGGCCATCGGACCGGGCAGATCGCACTCCGCGATAAGGAACGGCCGAGCCTCTCCCGAGGAGAGCGCCTGGCCATCTCCCGGCATGCGTGCACACCGGCCAAGGCTGTCCTCGGCTTTTACCAGGGACGAGCTTCCATGGCAGCTCGGCGTGTAGTTACGTACACGAGAGCGCAGCACTTGCGAAAACCCACGCGCTTTGCGCGTTCGCTCCAACTCTCGTCTCGCGCTCCCGTTGTCCTGGTTGATTGCGCTCAACCGCGCAATCAACCAGGACACCGGTTCAGCGCTATCGGCGCCACGATACATCTCGGGTGTTCTTACTCCTCCTCCCCCCCCCCCCCAGAAAAAAAAAACAGTTCGGTAATAGTTTGCTGCAGGGATGTCCCTGAAGGAAGATCACGAGTCTTACTTGTGGAGAGATCGTCTAAGAAAAGTAGCCTATAGATGACAACTGATTATCAATCGTCATGTAGGCCTCGAGGTAAAAGTCATTGGGAGAAATTACGTCTGCATAAAACTCCAAACGCTGTGCCTTCCTTGTGTTTCTGTGTTCGCTCTCTGATGAAAAAGAAACCATTCCGAGAGATGACCTCTACTCGGTATTGACGGAAAAAGGTGCGAAAACATTGAGTAATGGCATAAAAGCGTTATGAAACGTGGCGGGCAGACCAATGTGCTACGTCAGTGAGGTTATCTATGCAATCTGAAAGGTCTCAGAAACTAACTAATCACAGAAATTGTCAGGTGGGTCTTCTTTCAAAATTGTAGTGTACGCAAAAGCGTAACAGCTTCCGAAGTCTGCTAGTATAACCCCGGTCTGTTGTTTCCGGCCAACTCAGGTAAGTTTTGATTTACTGGCAGATAAAATAAAGTATGATAACCTGGATGCTAGCTCATACACGCATATCGCGCGGTGTAGATAAACATGTCACAAATAAATGTTGTAATTAATTAGGAGCTATCTGGAACGTAGAGTAAATGAAATCAATCTACTTCTGGCACTATTATGCCTTGTATTGACCAGAAAATCTGGCTTAACAGGACTACTCGCAATCAGCCGCACGAAAATCTTACACATATAGTCTCATTACGAGTTAAAACCACTAAATTCAGACTCGTAGACTGGCTCAATAGAACTCACTAAAGCCAACTTATCGGCGCGAGTTGGGATTAGTCTATACTATTGGTCTGGATTAGTCTATACCATAGATATCTACGTGTATCTGAGCAGACCGTTCGTACTTTTTTTTTTTTTGATCGAGGCTTGGTTTGACTCAGCTTGACTCATATTACTAATTACTGCTCTCTTATACGCACGAGTTTAGATTAGTCTATACTCTTGTTGGTCTATCAGTGTAAATAGCGGTGCGTACGTGAGCAGCCCTTTCGAAGCACTTGGACTTGCAAGGAGGACTAAGCGATCCAACATGGACTAGCCTGCCTATGGTGGGAATCGTAGACCAGCAGTCATTGCTTGTCCTGAGTGAATCGACTTACGTTATCCCGCCGTTCCTATCAGCGAACGGTATAACCTGCGTACGCGTGGCTACAGACTCCTTCGCAATCGTTCGCACCGAGGCGTTACTCGCCCGAAAGTATTGCACCGAACTAGAAAGCGGCATACACCCACACTACGACAGCGAGATATATCGCACGCTCTATGGCGCGTGGTTGGGCTGTAATTAGCGCGTCATTAACTAAAACCGTCGTACTTAACCAACGAGCACTGTATGGCGGAAAACCTGCAGCTTTGTCTGCTTCGTTTACGGGGGGAAAAGGAAGTAAAGAAAGAACTTCGGAGACTGAGCTGCCGCGAATATTGCAGGGCACGGAGGCGCCAAAGGCGGCGCGGTTATTCTTGCGAGAAGGCGAGATGTATACGCGCCTACCTTTCTTATAGGCAGGTCTCTTGAATAAATTAGAACGACGCTGGCAGGCAACTATGGCGATCTTATAGGCGACGCCTACTTTACGTACACCAGCGTTCGCGCGGCTGCTGCACGCTACTGGAAGAGTCTTTGTACCTATTCGTCGTTTTCCGCACTTTTTTTCTTTCTCCCTCTCTCTCTTTGCATGCCTCGCCCGATAATCTTGGTCTCTCTCAGATCAGGAAAACGATTACGCTGTATATTGAGCTTCATGTCTAGCTGCAATTTCTGTTTTTATGCATGTGCCAAAGCCGGCTAACCCTCGCGGAAGATGTCCTCGAGGATTATACTAACCATCGCAGAAATGGGCCCCAGACGGCTAACTTGAGTCGCCATTAGCTGGGGAGACAAACTAAACAGATCTGTCAACGGCCTCAGCGACCTCTGCTTCAAGCGTTTCGAACGCAGCGAGCGAGTACCACGGGTGTGACATGGCGTGGTGTCTTCGGTGAAAGAAATACTTGGTCGCACTTTGAAGGGTTGTATACAACGCTCGGGATCCTTGCTTTTAATACAAGACAACAGAATCTTTTATTGAGACGAAAGCCTTAGACACCTTATCGTATACGAAAATCTACCGTCGGTGGCGCAGCGTGAGTGATAAAAAAAAACCATAATCATGTGATCACTTCACTGCGTGGCACGTGCTTGTGACGTCGCAGGTGACGAAAACTTGTTGTGAGGTTACACTTAACGACGTCATCACGCAACACCGTCGCTTGGTCAAACCTGCACCAATCACGGAGGCAGTGAAAAACAAGGTATGACGAAAAAAAAAAAAGATGACTACCTTGCTTCCGATCTTGGGGGAAGTCGAAAACCACGTTAGCTGCTGAAAACTTTGTCGCAGGGGACGTGTATGCACCAGTGCATAGAAGAAGAAAAAGGAGCTGAAGGCTCCCGCCTACGGTTCGCCTTAGGCGATTGCATTAAGGCTCCTGTGAGTGAACAAGTCACTCTTATCTATGAGGGTGCATTCTTAACGGGACGTACCAGCCCATCCAGCGCGTCCTCTATTCAGGCCCATCTTATTTCCGCGCATTCCACAACCAATCAGGTTAGCAGCCTGAATGACGTCGCTTTACCAGAGCGTGTTTTGTGAATGGGCGCTTGCAAAACTCTTTTGACTGAGTCGAAGTGACCTGCAGCGATTCACTACTTAAAAGCGCTGTAATAAATAGCTCGGTTTACGCAGTGAGCTGAAATCGCTCTGTAAAAGACTTGGTCTACCAGCCCAATGTGTTGGCACAATATCGCCAAAACCGTTTTGGGGTCCCTTTAGGATTGTTACTGGGCGAGTTCGCACTGACACAACCTCTAAAGCGAATAGTTGACAAAAAGCCTAAAAAATAATGAGATGGGATTGTGATGCGGGTTCTTGTTGCTGATTTGTTTCTCCTGGTTGAGCCCCGGAGAGTTTTTCTAATAAAGACAAAGCCGTTTGCTTAACAAACAACACCTAAACATTTACTGCAGAACTGAAGCAAATCTCAAACACAAACTACAAGAAATGAGTAGCTGGCTAAAAGCGGGTTTTAGAAGGAAAACAAACATCTAAAGTCCCGAAACTGCCGACGGAAAGTCACAGCTACATGATGCAGTTCTGACGCGGTGATTCGGCGGTGCAGGGAAGAGAGCAAGTTCGATCTCACCAAAACGTTGCTGCTGTAATGGTGGCGACGGCGTGTACCGATGCTCGCTGGCGGCGACGATGGAATGGGACTCGCTCGGTGATGCCTGTGGCGGCCCAGATTCGCCCGATGAGGTGGCTGGTTGCAAGGCTCAGGCCCGTGACCCGAACTGCCGTTGCTGCACCCGCACCGGAATCTGCAGGCCTTGGTCTCGACCGTTGAGGCAGCTCGCCGTCCTTGGAAGGCGTTGTCCGGAGGTCCAGACCGGGTGAAGTCCAGAAGGCTCAGGTCTGCCACCCGACTGCCTGTCTCCAGCTCCCAGCTGTGACCTTCCTCTTGCCTCGTTCACCTCGAACTACTAGCTCTTTTGCCCTTCAGGATTGGCTTCCTCTGGGGCACACTTGTCTCGTCCCGATTGGCCTTTCAAAACTCCGTGGTGATCAGCCATTGGCCCTTGTTTGCTTTATGGTCTTGGATGCTTGCGCTCCACGCTCTCACGTGTACCGGTCCTCGGCGTCGTCGTTGTTCAGGCGACCCAGCACGTGCACTCGGTCATCCTTTAATTTCGCGCACTTTTCAATCATTCACAATTACGCGCACCAGTCGCATCACCATCGCATCACAATGGCCCCCTTTCGAAGAAGTTTTTCCCGTTGAAAAACTGTCGTTCGATGCGCACCACACAAGCTATCACAACACACCGATGGCACCACACTGCTTCTTCGTTGACATGTCTCACGTCGAAACACCGAGTCCACAGAACGTAACATTCAACCAACAACAATAAGAAAAGTTTTTGGCAGCAACTAAGAACAGTACAAATACAGTCATTAACTCCAGTAACAGTCCACCACACAAGCATAACCTTGTAATAATAACACACAGAACATATTCACTGCAACCTACTCATGTAGTCGGCTCCAACATTCTCGGATCCCTTTATATGTTCTACGTGAAAGTTGTACTCTTGCAGTACTAAACTCCACCGCAGAACTCTGCTGTTGAGGTGTTTTGCTCGAGATAAGTACTGCAACGGTTGGTGATCTGTTTGAACCGTGAAATATGTCCCATATAAAAATATGTGGAACTTTTCCACTGCCCACACCAACGCGAGACACTCCCGCTCGATTGTTGAGTAGTTCTGTTCTCGAGGCAGTAGCTGACGACTGGCGTATTTTACCGGGTATAAAACACCGTCGTGCTCTTGCATAAGGACTGCACCGATGCAAGAATCGGAGGCGTCACTGCGGAGTACAAATCCACGTTTGAGATCCGGAGCCTTTAAAATAGGTCCAGACGCCAGAGCTTGCTTTAGTGTTTCGAAAGCTGTCTGCCCTTCAATATTCCAATTGATCTTGTTACTCTCCCTTTTCTTTGTCATCTCTGTCAGAGGCAGTGCCTTCTCAGCGTAGTGAGGGATTAGATCACGATAATATCCTGCCAAGCCAAGAAACGAACGTAGTTGTTTCTTCGTAGCGGGTAATGGGGCTTTGGCGATTTTTATGATCGTGTCCTCTACCGGCTGAATTGTTCCATCTCCCAGTCGATGACCCAGGAACACAATCGACGTCATTCCAATCTCCGATTTCTGGGGCTTAATTTTGAGTCCTGCTTCTCGAATCCTATTCATCAGTTCACTCAGAGTCTGCACGTGTTCCTCCCAGGTTGTCGTAGCGACGAGAACATCATCGATATAATGAACGACGTTCGGGATGCCCTGAAGGAGACGTCTCATTAGCCGGGTAAACACTGCGGACGCTGTTTTGATACCGAATGGCATATAGAGGAAATGGTAGTGTCCCGATTGGGTGGAGAATGCCGTTTTTAGCCGGGATTCTTTGTCCAAGGGCACCTGCCAGTATCCTTTCGTAAGGTCAAACTTGGAGAAGAATTTTCTAGTGCCGATCTCTGTAAACAATACATCCGTTCTCGGAATTGGTTCTGCGTCGGAGACCAACACATCATTGATGCGACGGAAGTCGATGCAAGTACGGTAACTCTTATCGGGCTTCTTCACCAGCACCAATGGTGAGTTGTAAGGTGAGTCGGACCTTTCAATCACTCCGAGTCGCAGCATTTCTCCGACTTCTTTCTCAACTACCTCTTTCATTGCGAATGGTAACGGATATTGTGGAGTGTTGATAGGCTCGGACGTTGTCAGTTTAAGACGACACTCTAACAAGTTTGTCTTGCCGGGGACTTCGGAAAAGACGTCTTTATGGGTGGCTAGGAGCTCGTCAATTTCTTCCCTTTGTCTATTCCTGAGGTTAGGACCAAGCTTGATAGCTTCAGTACCAAAGCCCTCAGTAGCTTTAAAGGTAGGCACTGGCGTGTCTGTCTCTTCCTCTTCCACTACAATGAAAGATGCGGACTGGGGTGATATTTCTGGAGGACGCTCTTCGTAGCGTTTTAACATGTTTATATGGAACAGCTTGGTAGTATGTCCCATATCCAGCCAGTAGTCAGAGTCACCCTTCTTTCCTGTGACCCTGAAAGGTCCTTTCCAATGCATCATAAGCTTGTTTTCCGTCGTGGGAAGTAGTACGAGGGCGCGGTCTCCAACCTTTAGCCGACGCATCCGACTTCCCCGGTCATAGTATTTCTTCTGCGTTGTTTTAGCTCGTGACAGGTTTTCTTGTGCCAACTGCAATGTTTTTTCTAGGCGATCTCTGAGATCCAGGACATACCCATATGTTGTCTTCACTTCCTCGCTTTGATTGTCTCCGGTCCATAATTCTTTAAGTAGACTGAGAGGTCCTCGAACATTTCTACCGTAGATCAGCTCAAAAGGCGAAAATCCCAAGCTGGCTTGCGGGACTTCCCGGTACGCAAACAGGAGTGGGGCTAATAGTCGATCCCATGTCTTGGGTTCCTCTTGGCACAATTTACGCAACATTTGCTTTAGTGTGCCATTAAATCTCTCCACTAAGCCATTACACATGGGATGATAGGGTGTGGAGCTGAGATGCTTGATCGCCAACAAGTCATTGACCTCTCTCATTAGCTCCGATGTAAAGCATGATGCCTGATCACAAAGTACCTCACGCGGGAACCCGATTCGAGAAAACATCTCTACCAGTGCCTCGGCTACTGTGGCTGAATCGATGGATGGCAGGGCTATTGCATCTGGGTATCTAGTAGCGAAGTCCACTAGTGTTAGTATATATCGATTACCCATGTGTGATATTGGCTTTAAAGGCCCGATAATGTCCACTGCCACTCTTTCGAATGGGGTGTCTATCAAAGGCATTCGACCTAGTGGTGCCTTACCAACTCTGCTCTTGGGGTAGGTTCGTTGGCATGCGTCACAAGAGCGCACGTATCTCCTCACTGCCTCTTGAACTCCTGGCCAGTAAAATGATTGTAGAACACGATCAATCGTTCTTTTTATTCCTTGATGCCCCGACATCAGGGTTTCGTGCGCCAAAGTAAGCACTTGGCTGCGCAATCTTTGGGGCACTACTACTTGTTGAATCACCTTACCAGATGGTAGGTGATAATAGCGGTATAGCAGCCCCTTTTCTATCTCGAACGAATAGGACTTTGATCCTCCCTGTAGCCCTTGACCTACTTTACTCCTGCAAGAATCTAGGGTCTTGTCCTGTTCTTGAGCGGCACTAAGATCCTTTCGGGTCGTCTTCAAGGTGGGTACATCGATTTCAGATGAGATTGACCGTTGCTCTCGGATTTTGATACCAACCACTGAAGACTTCAGGGTACCATCCTCTCTATCTGCTCCTTTTCCACTCGCTATATAGTTGGGGTAGGTTTTTACCGGAATCCTTTCCTCCCACTTGGTATCGGGGTCATGGACTTCACGTGAACCTGGTACATTTCCGACGATAAGGTCGTAGAGTGGGTTTGTCATGCATTTGACAATAGATGTACCAGAAAAATAAGGTGAATGAATTTCCACCTCCGCCTCAGGAACGATGATGCTACTGCCATCGGCTAAGAATAGCGTAGCGGTAGTACCTATGAGGGCTTCATCGGGTACCAGAGAACGACGCACCACCAGTGTATTGCTACCCGTATCCCGCAACACTGAGACGGTTCGGCCAAAGATTCGGCCCTGTAACACGGGCATTTTGTGTGTGGCAAACTTCGGGTGAGTATTCACGGCGCCCGCCATGTCCTCTTCTTTGTCCAGTGAAAGCTTCACTTCCGTTGAGTGCTCCTCTGGCGACAAAAGACATGACGTCTTGTTGGCTGAACCGTTCTTCTTTCTGCTCACTGCGTTCTGCTCACTGCTCACTGCGTTCTTCACGCAGTGAGCTGAAATCGCTCTGTAAAAGACTTGGTCTACCAGCCCAATGTGTTGGCACAATATCGCCAAAACCGTTTTGGGGTCCCTTTAGGATTGTTACTGGGCGAGTTCGCACTGACACAACCTCTAAAGCGAATAGTTGACAAAAAGCCTAAAAAATAATGAGATGGGATTGTGATGCGGGTTCTTGTTGCTGATTTGTTTCTCCTGGTTGAGCCCCGGAGAGTTTTTCTAATAAAGACAAAGCCGTTTGCTTAACAAACAACACCTAAACATTTACTGCAGAACTGAAGCAAATCTCAAACACAAACTACAAGAAATGAGTAGCTGGCTAAAAGCGGGTTTTAGAAGGAAAACAAACATCTAAAGTCCCGAAACTGCCGACGGAAAGTCACAGCTACATGATGCAGTTCTGACGCGGTGATTCGGCGGTGCAGGGAAGAGAGCAAGTTCGATCTCACCAAAACGTTGCTGCTGTAATGGTGGCGACGGCGTGTACCGATGCTCGCTGGCGGCGACGATGGAATGGGACTCGCTCGGTGATGCCTGTGGCGGCCCAGATTCGCCCGATGAGGTGGCTGGTTGCAAGGCTCAGGCCCGTGACCCGAACTGCCGTTGCTGCACCCGCACCGGAATCTGCAGGCCTTGGTCTCGACCGTTGAGGCAGCTCGCCGTCCTTGGAAGGTGTTACATCGTGCATAATGAATAGCACAGCATAAACGGAGACATCTTGTTTATTTCCTCTTCTTCCTTCTTCCCCGTGGCGGCCACCGAGCGCGTGCCACCGCACAGCGCTGTAGTCGGTAGCGACGCCTTATACCACATATCCCCTCTTGCAAAAAAAAAATAAAATAAAAATAAATGGTAGAAACACACAAAACTGTTTTTGTCTACTTCCTAACGAAGTCCTTCAATTTCTTTGGGGTCTTCTTTTTACGCTTGCTTTTCCTTGCAGGCGCATTAAATCCTGGACTGGTCAAAGCTTGCGTGCCGTCTGGTGGAGGTGATACGGGGTCTGCCCTTTCATGACCATCCGCTCTTGATGTGTCCCATTGGGGCGCACTAGATGACCGATCAGATGCAGGGGACCAGTTCATAAGGGCAGCGGTTTCAGGCTGTAATGCATGAGAAGACCGATTAAATGCAGGTGTCCAGTTCATAACAGCAGGGGTGCCCGATTTCATTTTGTTGACCGCTCCGGAGTGAACTGCGATTAACTTAGATGCGTTCCACACACGCCCATCGTCCAGAAGGTACGAGGCCGGTCCCCGTTTTCCAATGATCTTCTTGGGCGCGGAAAATTGTGAAGACAGCTTACCGTGAGCTGCAGTTGTCTTAACGCGCACGTAATCACCAACGACGAAACTGGGTTCCTTGGCTCCACGTTTTTCATCGGTGTAGCTCTTCGAGATCATTTGCTTCTTTTTGACATGCTCTCGTAGCTGTTCAATCGCCCTTGACGGGTCCGTGCTGAAGCATCTGTCGGGCAATCCCAATATGTCAAGTCTGGTGCGAGGTTGGCGTCGATGAAGAAGAACAGCGGGTGTCGCACCAGTAGTCGCGTGAGGCGTACAGCGATATACTTGCAGGTAATCAAGCATGGCTGTTCGTACGTCACGACGTTCAAGCAGGGCTAGTTGAATGTACGACTTCAGCACCCTATTGAATCTCTCCACCAAGCCGTTAGCTTGTGGGTAATACACGGAAGAGTTGTAGTGCGTTATTCCACGCTCCGTGAGAAACTCGTCAAAGCTTGCTGAAGAGAACTGTGGTCCATGATCGGATACAATACTACGTGGGTAGCCTTCTCGCGCAAAAAGTTCAAGTAAAAACTTCTTCACTGTAGACGTGGTCGCATCTCGCACGAACGCCACTTCAGGCCACTTGCTATAATAGTCAATAACAGTAATCGCAAAACGGCAGTCGGCCGAAGCTTGCGTGAAAGGTCCCACAATGTCGATGGCAATTTTTTCCCACGCCGCGTCAGGAAGAGGAACAGGTTGCAGTGGCGCTGGAAAGGTACGTGCGGACTTGTCACAAGACTGGCAAATCACGCATGTGCGCACCAGTTCTTCAATGTGACTATCCATGCATGGCCACCAATAGGACTCTCTCAGGCGAGCTTTGGTACGACTAATGCCTGGATGTGACTCGTGGGCCAGATCCATAAGGCGGCGTGTCAACGTTGCAGGCACGACAATCCTGTCACCCCGGCATAGGATATCACTTACAACAGAGAGTTCAGCCTTCACGTAAAAGTAAGGTAGCAATTCTTTTGACAGTGATTTCTTGTCAGGCCAAGAAGTAGTCGTGAAGTGCTTAACTTCACAGATAATCTGATCATTGGCACTTGCTTCTTGAAGTTCTGGCATGGTAACTACGGGAGACAACAAACAGATAAATTCCTCTTCTGGTGCATCGCGGATTAAACTCTGGACGGGTAGCCTGGAGAGAGCGTCAGCCACGACGTTTTCGCTACCTTTCCTGTATTCGACGGTATAGTTGTAGCAGAGCAACCGTGAGGACCAGCGCGCAATCCTTAATGGTCGGTGACCGGTGCCTTTCGTCGAAAGAAGCGTAACCAGCGCTGCGTGATCCGTTCGTAAGATGAAAGGTCGTCCCCATAGATAAACGTGCCAGTGTTCGCAAGCCCAAACACAGGCAAGGGCCTCACGTTCGCCGACTGAGTATTTCCGCTCATGCGGTTGAAGTGTGCGGGAGGCGAATGCGACAGTTTGCAGTGAGGTCCCGTTGTCTTGCTGAAGTACTGCACCTAATCCATATCCTGAAGCATCAGTTGTAACGAACACAGGCAAGTGAGGATCGAAAAGATGAAGCACTTCGCAAGATGTGAGCAGAGATTTCAGGCGCTCCAAACTGCTCTGTGCTGCCGCACTCCAAACGAAAGAGGCTTGTCCTCGTAGCAAGGCGCGCATTGGCTCGACAACATCCGAAAAATGAGGAATGAACTTGGAATAGAAGCCTGCAAGCCCCAGTAGCGAGCGGAGTTCGTTAATATTTGTAGGTGATGGTGCCTTTGTTATCGCCTCAATGGATGACATCAACGGAAATAATCCTTTGGCGCTCACAACGTGACCTAGAAAAGTCAACTCTGCCACGTCAAAGACACACTTGTTGTTGAGCCGGAGGCCAGCATCAGAAAGACGTTGCAATACAGCGCGCAAGTTTCCCAAATGGTCCTCTCGGGATCGCCCATACACGATGATGTCATCAATGTAAAATAGGACACATTTGCACCCTTTCAAGATCATGTGCATCATTTTCTGGAACGCTGATGGCGCCGACGCCAGTCCGAAGCAAACCCTCTTGAAGCGAAATAGTCCATCGTGAGTGATGAACGTGGTAAGGTCACGGCTCTCTAAACTGAGCGGTAACTGGTGATATGCAGAAGCTAAGTCTAGCTTCGAGAAACGCTGTGCCCCAGCCAGGCTGTTCAGGAGCTCCTCAGTTTGTGGCAAAGGAAAACTGTCTACTACCACAGCTTTGTTTGGCTCCCGTAAGTCAACACACATGCGAATCGAGCCGTCTTTTTTTCTGGCTACGACAATAGGGGAGACCCACTCAGAAGAGTCGACACGCTCAATGATGCCCTGAGCTTCTAATTTCTGAACTTCTGCCGAGACTTGCTCGCGAATGACAAGTGGCAGTCGTCTCAGTTTGCTGGCCACCGGTTGTACAGACGCGCGAACTCTGACCTTGTGAGTGAAACCTCTCACAGTTCCCAGCTCTTTTGCAAATAGGTGCTCAAACTCAGAACGTAATTCTGGAGGTAGCACCGGAGTTTCTTGCGTCATTAGAAGACACCTGAGCGGTGACCCTTGGATCTTCATATCCAGAGCAGCGATGCCGTCTAATCCCAGAATGGTCGTTCCCCCAGGCACAACGTATAGTAGAACAGAAGTGCATCGGCCGTGAAATGAGGCCGTAGCAATGAAGCATCCTTGTATAGGAATTGCTGCCTTTGAATAATCGAGAAGCTGGACGGATGTAGACTTCAGTGGATACGCTTTAGAAAAATAGCGTTGGTAAAGTTCTTCGGCCAGGGTCGAAACCGATGATCCTGTATCGATCAAAAATGGTACAGAAATTCCTTCTATTTCCAACGCTGCGTAAATTCCCTTCTTACGGCTCCAGATCTGACAAACACTTAAATGGTCGTCTGGATCAGCTGTATCGTTACCTTCCGCTACATGCTGAACATTCTTCTCAAACTTCCGCAATGACTTGCACACCTTTTCAAGATGGCCAATTTTCTCACATTGTCGACACCTATGTGCTTTGGCCTTGCACAGAGAGCTATTTGCAAGGTGTGCCGTAGAACCACAACGATAACATACTTGCTCTTTCGGAGATATGCGACTTTGACCGTGCATGTTATAGCAAGTACATGTGCTACAATGCCGTTCTCTGTGGTTTGAAGTATCTTTTACACGATGAACTTGCAAGTCATTTTGTGCAAGTTCTCTTGCTTCATTAGTCGCTTGATCATGCTGTTTGGCAATGGTAAGAGCCTTAGAAAGCGTGAGAGACTCTTCCAACAGAAGGCGTTCACGTAAGTATCCACTTGTGGTTTTCTCTATGAGCTGGTCGCGTATCATGTCGTCCGTTAGATCACCGAAATTGCATGCTCCTACAAGACTTCTCAGCGCGGTGACGTAATCAGCCGCAGTCTCACCTGGGGCCTGCGTACGTTGACGGAAACGGTGACGCGCTGCAGTGACGTTCAACGTGGTTTTGAAGTGACCTTCCAGCGTCGCGATGGCGCGGTCGAACACATCAGGACTAGGGGACGTCAGTGTACCTGCCGCAGCGCTCGCAGGCACGAGGCACGGGTCGTCAGTAGTCGTCAGAGTCTGGAAGATACGTTGTCCTTCCAAGCCCAAGCAGTTGAGCAGGATCGCCTTCCGACGAATGGCAGGTAGGTCGAAGGCGCCCGAAGCAACCATGTAATTCTTGAAAGCCTGGATCCATTGCTCCCATGGAATGTCCGGGTGTCCAGGTGACGACAGGAACGGAGGTGGCGGCTGTAGCCCCGAAATACTCATCGTAGAAGATGGTAGGCAATAAACGAGGGCACAGATGAGGTTCAGGCCGGTAGCACATGGGCTGGTGAATCCTCGTCGCCAAAATATGTTACATCGTGCATAATGAATAGCACAGCATAAACGGAGACATCTTGTTTATTTCCTCTTCTTCCTTCTTCCCCGTGGCGGCCACCGAGCGCGTGCCACCGCACAGCGCTGTAGTCGGTAGCGACGCCTTATACCACAGAAGGCGTTGTCCGGAGGTCCAGACCGGGTGAAGTCCAGAAGGCTCAGGTCTGCCACCCGACTGCCTGTCTCCAGCTCCCAGCTGTGACCTTCCTCTTGCCTCGTTCACCTCGAACTACTAGCTCTTTTGCCCTTCAGGATTGGCTTCCTCTGGGGCACACTTGTCTCGTCCCGATTGGCCTTTCAAAACTCCGTGGTGATCAGCCATTGGCCCTTGTTTGCTTTATGGTCTTGGATGCTTGCGCTCCACGCTCTCACGTGTACCGGTCCTCGGCGTCGTCGTTGTTCAGGCGACCCAGCACGTGCACTCGGTCATCCTTTAATTTCGCGCACTTTTCAATCATTCACAATTACGCGCACCAGTCGCATCACCATCGCATCACAGGGATAAGGTTTTTTTTTTTTTTACACTGACCTCCTTTACGCAGCTGCGCAAATCCTGCTACTGTTGTTTTTGTCGTTGTAGTCTTCCAACCATGGTTTATATCCAATGAACGAAATTAGCCGAGTAGTGGTTGGAGTGAATTAACATATTGATTTGAATTCCAAATATTGGTAATGAAATATTTAGATGCTGACGACAACTGATCGTGTCTCCTCGCCTTCTTATTAAATCTGTGTGTTAACTTAGTGTTCTACAGAACGCGTAGGGACTGGCCGTTCAGTAAGTAACGGTAAACTGAACCCACCAGAAAAAGAAAACAAATTGGAACAAATGCCAATAAAAAGAAATAAACTTATATATACGAAAAAAAGATAACTGAAAAGGGCAGCGGTCCTGTTTCCGGGTTGTGTTTCTCAAAAACTTTGCACCTTAGTCGTCTTCCCCCAAAAGTAGAGAATGACATTTAGACACTATATGCGGATCCCAGGCGCTCGCCGTCTCACAGCAGCGTTTCCCGTCTGTGTACGCGACTACAAAAACGCATGAAGTCGAGTACAAGCTCTCCTAACGACACGTCCAACAATGACGTCCGATGTCAAGCGCGATATACGGCCTCGCGTTGCGACGATACCGTGGTGAAGGATACAAACGAGCCGGTAAAGGACTCCAAGAAGGAGGAGCAGTTGAAAGGAGTTGGTATTTCCGCCCCGCACACACACACACAGACACACACACACAGACGCGCATGCTGGAACAAACCCGAGCGAGTGGAGCACGTGCCGCCTTACTACACGACCGGGGCCGGAAGTAAAACAAAAAAAAAAGGCGAGGCAGTATTTCTCGCATCCTCCCACGTTATGCGGATGGTTCTCCTTTTTGGGGAAGGGGGGGGGGGGGGGGGGAAGCCCGCGCTTAGCCTTAATCACCGGCGACCGCCTTCTCTGTTGTGCCCAAATCCAAGCCAAGTGTGTGTGTGTGTGTGTGTGTGTGTGTGTGTGTGTGTGTGTGTGTGTGTGTGTGTGTGTGTGTGTGTGTGTGTGTGTGTGTGTGTGTGTGTGTGTGTGTGTAAATCGTACACACTTCAATGAATGCTGGTGGAAGGGTGCAGCTGGGGCTAAGGGTGTAAGCTAGAACCATGTTCGTGTGCGCGAAAGTGTGCGATGTGCCAGTGTATGATCGTCAACGAGGCGCAGAGCTGTTTAGAGATAGCCGACACAAAAAAAGCAAAGGAGAGAGTAGTGTATTCGCCGGGACCGCTAGCGTAACAAATGATATGCGCCAACGTGAAAAGGCGAGTAAAAAAAAAAGTGGAGAGAGAGAGTGTGTGTGTGTGTTGTCTGTGCGAGCACGTGCATGGTGCTGGTCTTTTCTCACGCCTGTATATATATATCTCGCTTGACTCGCGTGTAAGTAGAACGTATAGCACGCGTTCATCCTTGCAGGAAGCGCTCGCAGTTACGATAAGAAAGAAAACGCGAATGTTTTCTTCCTTTAAGCGGCGTCTTCCATCAGTGAAGCCACGAGATACCCTGAGGTTGCGTTGCGTTCCCGTAACTATCCTTTACCACAATAACCACACGTAAAACTGAAATCAAGTGTTCTAACTCGCGATATGAAGGGTATATGCTCTTCCAGGCACGTCAATGCGCATATGATGAATATAGCAATCCGCGAATGTAGCCTCATCACTTCGTCATTAAGGATGGGAGACGCGTGCTATGACTGATAAAATAGGAGAGGAAAAAATGTTCGAAGTTCCAAGTCTCTTCAATCGAAGTATCGAACTAGGCCGCTTCGGTGTTGCTACAAACCACGGAAGCAAGATTACCACGATTTGGCTTCGAGTATCGTAACGATTAGCGACCTTGCGTATATAGTCTAAGCGACGAAAAAACGCGTGCGATCCGCAGATGTCAAAGCGATTATAGTTGTGCGTGAAATGTTCAATCCGGATTATCAAACTGCCCACAGAAATTCAGTAAGGCCAGAATGAGATCGGGCCGGGGGCGAGGTTGGAGCTTTTCGAATATCTTTCACCGAGCCGTATACTTGTCGATATGCGACAAACTCTAGCCAGCCGATGAGAACGTCTTACACTGCGATCTGCTTGTTGTATGCTCTGCAATCTGCTGTATCGTTTCTTGGTAAACATATTGAGTATAACCTTCCGGTATGTGACAGTTCACTGCAAAGAGATGACGTGTATAGATTGCTGCGATTAATATCGAAGCAGAGAACAAAGGAAAAAACTCAACGACTCCTTACCCCCCCCCTTCCCTTCATTTTTTTTTTTTTCGAAAGAACACGCGCATGTGAGAACGCACGTACAGTTCTCGAAAACGAGAGCGCGCCACCACGGAGCGCGCATTTTTCTCGCGCGCGCTCGAGAACTGAAGGAATAACGAGGTTCGGATGCAGAGAGGACGAAATAATAACCGGGCGAACAATGAGGAAGAGGAACGCAAAAAACAATCGAGACGCACACACCTGCGAGTAACAAGAGCAGTGCACACACACGTCCGACGCGAGACGACACGCTTCCCGTGTTTTTTTTTCGCGGATCGAACAATGGCCAATTTTCTCCACATCTACGTGAGACTAAGGGATCTGCTTGCCTTGCCGGCGCTCGCCTAGCTGCGCCACGCACCAAGCACCCCTCGGGGGTCTCGCCCCGTTTTTCCCTTCTTCGCGGAGCCTCGCCACGATCGGAGAAAAACGCCAGCCGCGCCGCTGTGCAGCACGCATCCACGACGCCACCCGAACGGCTAGCCGTCACCGCGACGCCATTGCAACAGTGCCGCCACGATCTTTGAGGCTGAACATGAAGGCAACGGGGAGCGCCCACCGGGTACTTAAGCCTGAGGAGCCCCAGAACGATCTTTGAGGCTGAACATGAAGGCAACGGGGAGCGCTCTGCGGGTACTTAAGTCTCAGAAGCCCCAGAACGATCTTTGAGGCTGAACATGAAGGCAACGGAGAGCGCCCGGCGGGTACTTAAGCCTCAGGAGCCCCAGAACGATCTTTGAGGCTGAACATGAAGGCAACGGGGAGCGCCCACCGGGTACTTAAGCCTGAGGAGCCCCAGAACGATCTTTGAGGCTGAACATGAAGGCAACGGGGAGCGCTCTGCGGGTACTTAAGTCTCAGAAGCCCCAGAACGATCTTTGAGGCTGAACATGAAGGCAACGGAGAGCGCCCGGCGGGTACTTTAAGCCTGAGGAACCCCAGAACAATCTTTGAGGCTGAACATGAAGGCAACGGGGAGCGCCCACCGGGTACTTAAGCCTGAGGAGCCCCAGAACGATCTTTGAGGCTGAACATGAAGGCAACGGAGAGCGCCCGGCGGGTACTTAAGCCTCAGGAGCCCCAGAACGATCTTTGAGGCTGAACATGAAGGCAACGGAGAGCGCCCGGCGGGTACTTAAGCCTCAGGAGCCCCAGAACGATCTTTGAGGCTGAACATGAAGGCAACGGGGAGCGCCCACCGGGTACTTAAGCCTGAGGAGCCCCAGAACGATCTTTGAGGCTGAACATGAAGGCAACGGAGAGCGCCCGGCGGGTACTTAAGCCTCAGGAGCCCCAGAACGATCTTTGAGGCTGAACATGAAGGCAACGGAGAGCGCCCGGCGGGTACTTAAGCCTCAGGAGCCCCAGAACGATCTTTGAGGCTGAACATGAAGGCAACGGGGAGCGCCCACCGGGTACTTAAGCCTGAGGAGCCCCAGAACGATCTTTGAGGCTGAACATGAAGGCAACGGGGAGCGCTCTGCGGGTACTTAAGTCTCAGAAGCCCCAGAACGATCTTTGAGGCTGAACATGAAGGCAACGGGGAGCGCCCACCGGGTACTTAAGCCTGAGGAGCCCCAGAACGATCTTTGAGGCTGAACATGAAGGCAACGGGGAGCGCTCTGCGGGTACTTAAGTCTCAGAAGCCCCAGAACGATCTTTGAGGCTGAACATGAAGGCAACGGAGAGCGCCCGGCGGGTACTTTAAGCCTGAGGAACCCCAGAAGCTCCGACTGCAAGGTGGCAGCAAGATAGCAAGTTGGGCCAGTCGCATTACGTTCGTAATTGAAAAAATTTTTTGTTGAAGCGCACTAAAAAAAAAAAACAGACGGACAGAAGAGGCTGATAAGGACAGCGCTTGCTCTCACAACCGAAGGTTTATTAGTCAGAAAAGGTATTTAAAGCACATACATGGTCCTTCGCGAATGTGCATCGGAACAGGGTGCAAGAGATACCACTCGTGTCAGGATTACGAAAATTGTACATATTACGTGTATCTCGACACCTAGTACTTGAAAAATATAACAAAATGACACATAATGTGTACAGTGTGTGCCTTAACCACACACACACACACACACACACACACACACACACACACACACACACACACACACACACACACACACACACACACACACGCACACACGCACACGCACACACACACACACACACACACATCGTTGACCAAAGAAATGTAGGACGTTCTGAGGAACACGTTATTGGTGCTTCATGTTTATTTATGGATCCATTGGAAAAGTTCTTTTTTTTTTTTTTGCACTCGACCAGTTGAAGAGGGGGGGGGGGGGTAGCAAGCGCTGACGGTAGCAAGATCCTTGCTCACGTCAACGTTCTTGTGGACACTGCGTCAACAGGAAGAATTGATTTCGTGCTTGTCTGTACCTGTGGCCAATTTCTAACCATTGTTATATTGTATCTGATGACAAAAACAAAAAAAAAACAAAAAGGAACCCTTCACGGGGCGCACAACATCTGCAGTGAGATGCCGTACACTCTAATTACGTTTTCAATACTAAACAAACACGAACGCACAATCGTAAGGGAATGCATGCAGACTCGGGATCACCCCTTTTTCGCTTCGCCACATAACGCAAATGCTAAGCCGCGAAGCAAACACGATGACAAGGGACTCGAAAAGGTGACACCTGCGTAGACTTTCGTGCAATGACCGATCGGCTGGGGCGCACGTCGTGCAACGCATAAGTTTGCCGAAAAGCACCGACGAATTACACACACGCACGCGCGCGTATGTATGCAGTGATGCGAGAAAATCAACACTCGCCACGGACTGGCCTTGTTTGCTGCGGATCGATAGCTATAGATCGCTCAACGCACGCCATGTGTGATCGAACGAATCCAGCTACAGATAAAAGCGCGCACAAACTGTGGGGAACAGTTCACGAAGTCGTCCAGTGCTTGGAAGGAGAAGAGAGTGGGGGAGGGATTGGAAACAAGGGCGAGCGAGCTGGGAAGGGACGAAAGATCTCGTTTTCACTTTGTTTTTTTTTTTTGTTTTTCGGCAATGTAGACTATGGGTGTCGTTGTTTTTCCAGAAAGAACGCCATAGTCACGACAAAAGGAGCGCGGTGCATGCTGGACGAACCACAAAACAAGTAAGCCAGACATCTATCCATCTCTCAACGCCCGTCGGGCTGGACTGATGTGGTTCCCCACTTTCTCGCCGTTTGATCCGCCGGCTTCGTGCACCTGTATTCTGTGGGCTAGGCGGGCCACGATTGATAAATGTCAGGCGGCTCTATCTATATAAACAGGCTTCGCTTGCCGCGCGTTTCTTCCTGTTTGGGAAATTAAGATCGCGGAATGAGCGCATGGGGGCGCCACGTGTTGTCCAAATGAAGAAGAGAGAATGAGAGAAAGCTAAGTGATTAAACGATACATGAAAGAGGGTAGTAGTTGGCTTGAGGAAGACCTCTGCATTTCAAGGAAATGAACTACATGAACAGAATTTTATCAAGCAGAGTAGACTTAGAAGAGTTGGGAAAGCCTGGTACAATCGAGAAAGAAAATACGAAAGGCTGGGAGGTCGAACAAGAGCACTTACGGTTTGCTGCGCTACACTGATGGGGGGGAGGGGGAGATTAAGTGAAGAAGTTACGTGGTCTTTTGTGCATTTGCCTGCGACGACTGGAAGAAGAAAGTATTGTTGTTTTTTTCCTCAGTCAATCGTATTACCCCCCCCCCCCCCCCGCCCCGCCCAAATATACTTAATGCGCCCAACGTCGTTTGACACTTGTTACGGCACTAGCCCACCTTTTACCAACTGGTGCTGTCTTGTAGTGACGTCATAGCGTGACGTCAGCACATGATTATGGTACCACTCGTGTTGACCCCACGGCCGTCGGTAACTTTCACGTTTCGTGGAGAATCGAAGACTTTCGCCTTAGAAAAAGAAAGAAGAGGGAAGAATTTGCTATCGGTTTCGCAGGCCAACAAAGCGACGAGGGCATCGATAGTGTTTTTTTAAAATTGACTGGCTTAAGCGAACGCTTGTAGGCGTACCACGACCAACAGCGCGGCTCTTGGTCGGGGCAATCGTGGCAACCAAATAGAGAGAGAAAGGCGCGCAGATGTGGACTCAAGATAGACAGATCACAAAAGCCGGTGTTTGTTTTCTCTCATTCTCTTCAACCGTGTTTCTCTATTCACGCCTCACTTTTTTTTTCTCACGAAAACCCTTACAACAATACCACTCCATGGTTCTCAGAAAGCAGTCATATAGCTACAAAACCGTCACCTATAGGCGACGTGTATCTACGTGTCTCCAGGCAACCGAGGTATAGATGGAGACTCGAGGAAAGGAAGAAATGGCGAGGGGGGGGGGGGGGGGCTACGGCGTTTCGTTTCGAGGAAAGGCGAAAATGAAAGTCCCCCCCCCCCCACCCCCCACCCCCGCCCGCTTTCGCCTATTCATGCATCGCGGCGCTTTCTACGGAAGCGATCAATCCTTTTGCCAGAAATGAACGCCACGACGGCGACGTTGCCGACGTCTGCAGAGTGCAGCGCGTCGCATCGCTGTTGTGTCAGCAGAAAGAAAGTGTTACGCGAAGTATTTACAAACAGGTGGCTTATACTGCGCTTCGTAGGCATAGAGTTTCCTATAAATACGCTAGAGTGATTTGTGGCGCTAGTGTTTATGGGAGCTGCCACGCACGGCGCTTCCGTGAGCATGGGAATGATGTACACGGATTTGTCTAATTTTCGTTCTTTTGGCGCTGGTTGGTTAGCTTCGCATGGCTTGAAGCTGCTTTGTCATACGAAACCAAAAAAAAATCAGCAAATGTTCAGCAATCACACTTTACTACCTCAGCCTTTTAGGCTTACCATATTTAAGTCGCGTCACGAGGTTCAAAATGGTTCGTTCCTTCTTTCAAAACAAACCAAAACACAGCAATAAACGAAACCACAAGTGCGATTCGAGGCATGAAATTAGGAAGACTAGGCAAATCCGGGTATTACCCATAATTAACATGTTCGCTAAACTATCACAGTGCCAGAGTCCCGTCTAGTTAATTTTAGGAAGCTCTATGACCGTAGGTACTGCGCAGACGTGCTGTGTGAAAGTCTTGCCGAAGACGAGACTACATTTATTAGACCTGGCCATATATAGAGGCCTCATTAAACGCGAAAAAATTGACCGTCGGCGTCGACAGGAGTCACGCGAGAAATTATCGCACGATGACGGCCCCATATGACACCATCATGACCGTCACTGACCACCAGGAATTGTGACACCATCCCGACGACGTCACTCTGATGAGATGACACACCCAACTTCGAGACGTCGAATGCGAATGCATGAGAACCCTGTTGCTGTGTTCTTTGCTTCTTTGTTTTTCCCCTGCTATCGCTACTCATGCAAGAGAGCTAATAGCGCAGCGCCCATTTTCATACGCCTTTGTGCGAGACACATGGCGCAGTGAAATATTATTAAACACAGGTTTAACTATGCTTATGGTACGCCAAAGCTATTTCGTTATGCCGAATTTTTTGTAATATGTAAGAGCGACACCGCACTTAAAGACTGCTGTTTTTTTTTTTTTTTAGTCGTATTGGGCAAGACGCATGTCCCTCTAATGGACAAGATTTATATTCTAGTGTACACCTTCATTATAATCGGCTGCTACTTTTTGCATGACAAAGAAATTCATGCCACAATAAATATTGAAAAGCTTGGAAGGTATTATAGAGACAGTCAGGACTCACAGACGTTATACCTCACTGCCGCACCCGTATTAAGTAGGCCACCGAATGGAGTGAGCAGATATCGTCTTGGTGATGGCACCCTGAAGCGCTGACCAGTTCTACCTACACGTGGGGCATTCAGAACCACAAGTGTTCATTCAGACAGCCTCGCGTAAAACCAAGAGGCTTGTAGAAATCGAGAATAAATTAAGCGAGGAGAAGTGAAGGTGCCGCGCGACTGGTAAATGAACTTGCGTTAAAAGCACGGTAAGCCACGAATAAAATCACGAGACCGGCAAGAGTTGGACACCGTTGACGGAGAAACGCGCGACATTGCCTAGAAATGGGATTCGGTCGTTATCCAGCGACGCAGGCGGCGCCATGCGGCTGTGCTTCGAAGCTGTCACCCGGTGATAACCTGACGACGCAGTTCGGTCTCTCGGTAGTCATGAACCAATGAACGACGCTCTTCACTCTCTGCGACTCTGAGGAGCACGCTCGCGAATTCACCGTCTCGTCCGCCATTTCGGTGTACCGTTGCGCCGCCTACAGTCGCTGGAATGGTCGAATTGCGACACTAAATAAAAATCGACGCGCCAAGCACCAACTTCTTCGCAAACACGCGGGCGTTTCATTAGCGGGAGTGTTTTTTTTTTGTTTTTTCTTGCAGAGCATCAATTGCGACAGTCGGTGACGAACAGTTGTGTGCATATATACAGTTCGTTGGTTGACGGCTGTAAAAGCACCAAGACGCGGCATATAAACACGACTCGCTCCGAACGCGACGTTCGATCAATATATGCGGGACCTTTCGGTGAACCGTAATTGAAAAGCGCGGAACGTTCGTTTCGCATAGAGTGCATCGGGAACAATAAAAAAAAACAACACAGAAACACGCAGCCCATGTCGTGTTGATCGCGAGCCGTGCAGAACGTAAACCTGGCGCTTATATGACGTCGTAAAAAGCGCACGTTCATCGACAAACACGACACCTTCCTTCATGCAAAGCGCCGACGTTTTTTTGTGAGTCCGCGCCGCGAAACACGTGTGTATAGTTTTACGCCAACCTCTGCGGCACCTGCGCCCGATGCCCTTTTCGCGTATTAAAACCTGTTGGTATAGCGCCGAAAGAGGCGTTGACCTCCTTTCGAACAAACTTAGCGTGCAATCGGCCTAGACGCAGCGCTCGTTGCCGTGAAGAAAAGCTGTAGGATTATGACGTGCTTGCTTTACACCTTTGCACGCCACAAGTCAGCTTTATATAGCTACAAGTTCGGTAACTGCGTGATGTATACAAAGGCTTTGCAACGGGATACTGGCACAGATAACTTGAATGTGAACGCGGAAGTCTGTTTTCGAGTGAGAGAGGGAAAGGAAAGTGAGGGAAGTTAATTAAATGAGAGCCCTACCTGGCTACACTCATATTGATTGATTGATATGTGGGGTTTAACGTCCCAAAACCACCATATGATTATGAGAGACGCCGTAGTGGGGGGCTCCGGAAATTTCGACCACAAGGGGTTCTTCAACGTGCACGCACCCAAATCTGAGCACACGGGCCTACAACATTTCCGCCTCCATCGGAAATGCAGCCGCCGCAGCCGGGATTCGAACCCGCACCCTGCGGGTCAGTGGCCGAGTACCTTAGCCACTAGACCACCGCGGCGGGGCTGGCTACACTGTCATCTTCCTTGTGACGTTCTAGATATACACAGGAAACTGAACTATTTTTGTCTAGTTTCCTGGCTACAGATGGCTTGCATTCAAGTCACTGATATCTCCGTGTCGGAATAAACTTGTGCGCCGTCCTTTCGCAGGCAAGTTTATTCCAGAATGAACCAATGCTCCCATCAGAGCATTTTATTAAGCCACCATGATGAAGCACCAGTACGGGGGAACGCTTAGTGTCATCGAAACATAACTCGCACGTCGTTTCATTATTCACGAACAGGAGCATTCCTGTCACGTAGATGTCACATTGAAACGCGTCAACCACCTGGCATCTCATGCACCCCGCACACTGGACCGCTATGGCAACCTTATCGCACGATGATTTGTTGCGTCATTCGCGTTGACGCCACCGCCGGCTAAATTTCGTGTTTATTAAGCATCTTAGTCTCTCGCCTTGAAATACCTGGATGCGAAGTTTATATTCGCTTCATCTTTTCTCTAAGGTGCAAACCATATCGCGCTTGGAATTTTCTTCGCCAACGCTCTCTCTCTCTCTCTCTCTCTCTCTCTCTCTCTCTATATATATATATATATATATATATATATATATATATATATATATATATATATATATATATATATATATATATATATATATATATATATATATATATATATATATATATATATATATATGCGAAGAGGCACACGCGCACAGAAGCAAGAAGCCCGCACCGTCGAGTGTGCCGGTATAGTGCGGACAAAGCGAACGTCTTCAAAGACCATTTGTCAGTACGCCAAACACCCAGCATACAGACGAGCAGCTGACAGCATGCCGTTTTAGTGACAAGAGATTACGCTCCAAGCATTTCAGACCGTGAAAAAGCTCACAACGATTCAAACCTCGATCCTGCGACATGATCGACACAATGACCGGCGTCCTCTTGAAGAGTTATGACACGCTCATTCTCCTCGCAACGCCGAATCGTAGAAACGCGAGCTTCCGAGACGCACATATTAAAGCCCGTGGCATCGGAAGGCAAACATGTCGAGCGGGTGAGTCCTTCCATCTAGGAAGAAGGGCTACTGGCACGTCCGTGGCAGGAGAGCGGCATATTGCTCCCCTCCTCCTTCTCCTCCTCCTCCTCCTCCTCCTCCTCCTCCTCCCAACCATTGCAACAATGGCGTGCACACTTCCGCGGTGCATTTGCCCGGATGACGTCTTCTAACCTTCTTGCGAAGAATGTTGACTCGGCGCATTTGAGGAGACGAGCGGAACGTGCAGCAATGGTCATCGGTTAACGCACTCGCGATTACGGCGCGTATCGTCAAACAACTTGAATCTTCCGACCGGCCGTCGTGGAAGCAGGAGAAAATGGTCTTCGGGCGTTCGCTAACGCGTCCCCTCGTGCCCCCATGACAAAGAAAGCCAAGTTTTTGTTTCCGAGCTTTTCCTCGTTAAAGCGAATATTTAAAATGTGATCACAATTTTATTCCAGTCCGTTCCAACACGACGCCTCAGTATCAGCACCGCCGTGTCGTTCACTAATATTTCCATTTATAAGCAGGAGCGAAGGCGGAATTTTTCATGGGGGGGGGGGGGGGGGGGACGCTTTCTTGATCAGAAGTGGGGGCCGAGCATGCAAAGGTCGTTTCGCGCTATTGCGCTATGTCTGCCATGACCCCCAAAAATTCGAGGGGAAGGGGGGGGGGGGGCACTAGTCCGGTGTGCAACCCCCTGGCTACGCCGCTGTCTGTATAAGTATGACCCACTAATTTCTGCAGAAAACTATCGTATTTGATTCAGTACAAGTGTCGTTATTACGATCATCATCAACACTATTTGACGAAGAACGTTACCAGGTTTGTGGCTTATACAGCGGCTTTGGTTCGTGCCATTAAAAAAAAAAAAGCTGTGACAATCACCATTGTCTTCAGTATCACACATACATGCGGAGATTCTTGGTTTAGTTAGAGAGCTAAGTAAGGACGAACATCGTGCTTTTTTAGCAATTTACATACAACGTGTCACACCCTGCTGCTTTATGTGAAGAACCCGCGATGCCCCATAGTGCGCGTTCCTGTTTTCTGTGCTAGCTTCAAGGGGGCTAGTGGCCACCGAAATTCTACTCACTATATTTCGACGCGCACACGTGCAAAAGCGTTAATTCCCTAGCCTAACTTACTTCCTAGCGCGCTTGAGTTGCCTAGCTGTCGAGGAAGTGTTCTTCGAACTCCCCGCCACGCTCACGTGGCGGACAGACCGAGTTCCATTTCAAGGAGGACGAGAGAATAGCTTCCCGGCAAGAGGGCGTCGTTTATAATGGCGCGGGGGGACAACACTTACGTCGGCCACGAAAGTGCGACCCGTTTCCTACGCGCGCGTGCTCCGTGAGACGCACACTACCGTGTAGGCCATATCCTCCACATATTCCTAATTTTTACGACCCTGGCTATAGCCAGGGCATCCGTTAGCTCCGAGTGGCGGGTGCACAATATATACGAGCGCGGTTCAGCGCGGAGTGCTTTAGAAGCAACTGCAGTGTGTGCGTGCGCGCAGCGCACGCAGATTGCAAAACTTTTTTCCAGCAGCACCGGCAAAGCTGCAGGGAGGGCATAAAGCTTAAAGAGACCGCGGTATCTTTCTCTGACGAACCTCTTTCGCGGGAGAAGACACCCTGCCGCCGGCCGGGGTGCCAGTTTTTACGGCCGCTACGTGCATATAACGCGCCAGCGAGGCGTTAGAGAAGTCTCGCGTCTTTTACATCGTGTGCTGCCACGGAACACACCTAGTGTACCCACCCGTACGT